>CAWUDS030007378.1:0-49995 GCA_963859935.3 Lathyrus sativus
CACTCCTCGTCATGCCTCCTGAACCAACAACATTATCCACAATCTCCACTGGCTGTTTGTTAACATCAATCTTTATCCCATCACAATACACCTCTAACCCATATGACCATGGGACTGCTTTCGTGTTCTCGTACGGGATTGGCCCGGCCTTAGTTATGGTGATCGGTGGTCGCTGAGCTGGTGCTGCAATAGTGATCGTCTTCCAAGGAATCGTTACTGTGGCCACATCACTCCGATTATCCACTACTGCCCCTGCAGGCTCTTCAGTTGCCGCTCGATCAAACTGCAATATGCCCTCATCAATTAAAGCCTGAATGCCTTTCTTCAAATCCTCACACCCCCCCAGCTAGGGTCCAACAGTCTAAGCAATACTCGTTACATCCTGGGTAGACACCTCCTTGTAACAGTCGGCTCTTTATCTCGCTCAGCGGCGTCTTTAAATCTTCAACATTCATAATAAGATTCAGACCTTCCTCAGTCAGAACGGCGTTTGCCCCATGATTAGGCATGGGTTTCTGGACTATATTCGGACCTGCCGTTCCGAAATTGATAGTCTTGTTGTCTAGGAGATCCTGCACAACGTGCTTAAAAGCATGGCAACCTTCTATATCGTGACCCGGGGCTCCAGAATGAAACTCGCAGTGTCTGTTTGCATCGTAGCCGAACGGGGGAGCTCCCGTTATTGGTGCCAGAGTTCTTTTCTCTACCAGATTCAATCCCAACAATGTCTTCAACAAATCGGCATATGTTGAGGGAGGCTTCTCAAACACTCTTCTCGGTTTACTACCCTGGAATCTTCGTTGAGCCTGTTGTGCCCCCTGCTGAGGCTGCTGCTGCTGTGGCATTGGCTGTTGTTGAACCGGTTGTTGTTGCTGGAGTGGTGGTTGTTGATACGGGATAGTAACACTCGCCACCTGCTGCGGCTGACGATATTGACCTCGTCCCCTGCCTCGGCCCCGGCCTCGGCCTCCAAATACTGCGCTTGCCTCGCCCTGACGGCGTCCACCATAAGCTTTCCTATTACTGCCAGATGCAGTTGATTCCTCGACTTGGAACTTTCCTTGCTTAATATTACGTTCAATCTTTTCTCCCATTAGAATCAGGTCTGAAAAGCTGGCCAGAGACGTATGAAACAGCATATCATGAAACAGCCCTGTGAATGTGCCGACAAACATGTCATTCATTTCCTTATCTTCTACAGGAGGACGGACCCTGGCAGCCATATCGCGCCACCTTTGCGCGTACTCTTTAAAACTCTCCCCCTTCTTTTGTGAAAGCCCGGCCAACTGGACCCGATTGGGCGCCAGGTCGCTGTTATACTTGTAGTGGGCTACAAATGCCTCTGCTAATTGCTTCCATGTCTTGATATCAGTTGGCTCCAACCCCATGTACCACTCTAGGGAAGGGCCCGACAGACTATCCTGAAAGAAATGCATTAGCATTCTTTCATCAGTTGAGTATGCAGACATCTTTCTGTAATAAGCTCGTACATGCACTTTCGGACATGTGTCTCCTTTGTACTTGTCAAACGTAGGGGCTTTGAACTTAATTGGCACCCTTAAGCCAGGTACTAAGCCCATTGTTGCCATGTCCAAACCCACAGCACTCTGGTTTAGGACTCCCTTCATCTGCTCTTCCAGCATTCTAATCTTTTGGGAATCATCCATCGGCCCTTCAAAACCTCCTCCGAAGAAGGCGTCCTCCTGCTGATCTTCTTGCCACATACCGTTTCCAGCTCCGTACCCATCATATCCATTATTACGTCCAGCTCTGATCTGATTCATCCCCGGACCTCGGCCTCTGTTGCCGTACCCTTGAACACCTCCAGCAGGACCAAAAGCCATAAATCCAGTACCGTTTCCGTTTCCAAAGCTTCCGTAACCCTGATTGACCATACCATAACCATCTTGCCCAAAGCCTTGAGCATTAAAGCCATACTTCCCAGTGTTATCGAATCCCTGATCGTTGAATCCGAATCCAGTATTGGCAAAGCCATTGCCTCCTAGATTATCTCCCAAATTGACATCACCCAGCCCAGCATTATGGACAGCGGTCTCATTCCCAACTCCGACGTTACCATTCACAGCAGCGGTAGCGTTGTTGATATTGGCGGCAGGTGTATTGACTACAGGCGGAGCTACTGGCGTGGGAGTGCCGTCTCCATGAACAGTATCGACCCGTACAGACTGATGATCTTCATTACCATGACCAGCGTTTCGGGCCAACAGAGGCTGGACCATGGCCTGCAAATTCTCCTGCCCTTTTGCTATAGCTTCCATGGTCTGCATGAAGAGAGCGAGCTTCTCGCGCACATCTTGCATCTCGTTCTGCATTTGGTCCATGATTTTTCGACAATTGGAGCGGGTAGAATAGCGGTGCGGATGTTGATCTGCAATCCTGTTAAGTACCTGGTACAGAGCAGGACATAAGACACTTATTCAAAAATTACCTGTAATGCAATATGAGTATGAATGCAATGCAATATGTCTGTGCATTAGGGAAGTTCATTCCCCCAGTTCTAGTGTGAAGGTGCCGGTGCAGTGATAGTGTTGACAATAGGAATATCGGAGCTGAATCATAGAAAGCCTCATATATTGCAGGGAGAATCAATAAGCCCAGGGTACAATATCACTGAGAGTACAAAGAAGGCATGACCTCAACCAACAATCCTGGTGATGGTCAGCACTATGCAAATAAAGCATACAAGTTACTACATGAAATGATCAATCCTCCCAAAAGTCTGGTACTCCTCTATCAACTTCTTGGTCTCCGGATGGCTTGGTCGATCAAGCAGCCCTTCAACAAGCTGGTTTCTCCTCTTAAGGACACGGCGTACGTCTTCAGCAGTTTCTTCCCATGTTGCTTCTCCGAAGCAATCTTCTAACTTTCGCTTCTGAGACACTGCTTCATCTCTGGATTTGATTGCCTTGTTCAGTGCATGCTGGACACTATACCGGGTTATCACTTCTTCCTCACACTTCTTAATGCTAGACCTCAACTTCTCCTCGAGGTCGGAAATTTGCTGCTTTAGCTTATCTTCCCTCTTCTTGTTGTTAGTGAGTGTAGCATTCCAAGTCTTATTGCAAGAAGATATCTCTCGGTGAGCGATGTCAAGCGCCTTCTTCTTGGATTCAAGCATGTCATGGGAGCTTCTGAACTCTTGCCCCAGACGTTCGCGCTTCTTCTTTTCTTCAGTCAACTCAGCCCCTAACCTGTTTAACAGCTCGATCTGTTGTTGGAAAGCATATACGGCCTTGTTTTTCTCACTGCGTACTTGAGCTAGCTCTTGCTCTAACCCTTCGTTGATCTTCATTAAGGCTTCTTTTTCTCTCACAATTTGCTCGTACGCCTCCCTAGAAACAGTAGTTGGCTCTTCTGCCGGAATAAGAACGAGGATTGGTGCGTCTGGAAATGGCATCTTCAACTGGCTTGCTCTTTCCTGGATCCAAACCCTGTAAGGTGCATAGGCCTGGCAATCGTTCTTACCTAACAGTGGTTTCCCTTTGCGGTTAATACGCATCCAGGCATGCTGCAGCTTGGCTAGTAACTCCCCCTTCAAATCCCCTGTGAAGTACAGAGATTCCTGTACTTCTTCCTCCTGCGGTGGATTCTTCAGTGCATATCCGAACTGGCGAATGAATAGAGAAGGGTTGTAATTGATACACCCTTTTCTTCCTATCAACGGCACATTAGGGTACCCAGAACAACTGAAGATGAGCTCAGATCCCAACAGGTCTCGATCAAACCACTCCATATCTTCCGACGATAGCCTCATCAGGCGCTCTGGCCAACCAGCTGGGACTGTAGTCTCTGCAACAGATCTTCTCTTAGGAAGGTGACTCTCAAACCACCTACTCAACAAGGGTACACACAGATGAACATTCTTCCCTCTTCCCTTCTCGTTCTTGTAATGCAGTGAGTGGTAGAGATCTCCGAGTAAGGTAGGTACAGGATTACCAGCGGCAAACAAGTAGAAGGCGTCGAAGTCCACAAAATCCGGTATATTGGGGAACAGTACTATGCCATAAATGCACAAGGCCAACACAGCATTGAAAGCAACCCAGCACCCGCTCTTGGCATACTCTTGGGCTTTACCAACTAAGAATTGGAGTGAGAAGCCTGGAACTCCACGGGAGACAGTAGTCACAAGTTCAGAAGCATCAATATGCAAGGCTTTTGCCAAATCCTCCGGCTTGGGCTTGGCGTCATAATGAATGAACGGAACCTGGTTCTGCACGGGCAGCTCAACATACTCAGCGTATTCCTCCAGGGTTGGTCCCATAATAAAGTCAGAGAACGTAAAGCACCTCAAAGCAGGGTCGTAGAATTGCATCAAAGCATACAGCCCATCTAACTCTACCTCTGTAGGTTTGCACACCAATCTCAGTAGTCTACCATAGCTCATCCGGAAGCTCCTACGAACACCCTCATCAGCAAGAGAGATCAACCCAAGTAGAGGAACAATATCAGGCGTAGGCAATTTGTAAGCAACCGTTCTCCTTAAGCTAGTCATGATAAAACACTCAGAAGTCTGGGCACTAGAACTAGGGAAATGCAAATGCACCTGCAGCACAAACACACGTTAGTGAAATGCAAATGGTAATGGATATGCAGTGATGCAATGCAAGTAACATGCAACAGGGACCAAAGCTGTAGCTGAATAGCCTGAACCCAATCAAGAAAGGTCTCAGATAGACCATCCAGACGTCCTCAAGCCCTGGTCTCAGATATACCTCAAACAAAGCTCCAATATTGGTCTCTGATAGACCCCATAATCATAACCTGAATGGTCTCTGGCAGACCTCAGATCATATCCCCCACTGGTCCCTGACAGACCTCAGAACACATCTCCAAATAGTCTCTGACAGACCTCGGAACACACCAACTGGTCTCTGACAGACCTTAGAACACATCTCTACCTGGTCTCTGACAGACCTTAGAACCCTCCATAAATATCCAGGATCCTGATCAAGAAACAAACCGGTGGTCTGAAGGTCTAGTTACCTGCATAACCCTGAATCCCCTCACAGGTGGGTGGCCCTATAACTGGCACAAGGTACGGCATCCTATGCGGTCGTCGGCGTCACAGACTTTCAGGGTTGATGATACGATTCCCAGAAGGAGTGGCATCATCAATTCCTGAAGAGGCCTCACTTAGCCAACTTCCAAATGATCGGTCCCCAGAGTCGACAATCCAACTAACCAGCAACCCACGCCAACCAAAGGAAGGGGCAGGAAGCCAACCAGAGGAACCTCGTCTGAGTGTAGATTTCATGGGACACCAAAGCAAGCAAAGCAAGCGGGCGCCCACTAATTTCTACTCTAATTCTAGGTGCACTCAAGCCCAGGTCCGGCTTCTCACTCAATATCAGAATACCCGTCACACCCCAACATACAGCAACAATAATCAATATATAAAGCTGAAAAAATAGAAGGTTAGAAATATAAAATAACTCCATACAAAATCCTCGACGGGAAAACAAGCGCTAGGATTGACTCTCTTAAGGGACGTTGGATCCCAAATGCATAAGAACCATCGCAGTCCTTAGCAGCCAGGGGACGTTGGATCCCCAGCAGAGTCGCCAGCTGTCGCTACTGCGAAAATCGGCGCCGGCTGAACAGAAGAGTCGCCACCGTGCGTTATTTGTCCCACAGGAGGGAAAGGAAACGCTCAGAGTAAACCTCGCACAACATGGGAAAGGTATGGTCGTCGCAACCAAAACCTGGGTTCGGGAGTCGGTTACGCAAGGGGAAGGCATTAGCACCCCTCACGTCCGTCGTACTCGACGGGATCCACGCTTGTTTTCGGGTATGAATTGTTATTCTATCTAAACTATAGGTCAAGGGTTAAAAAGAAAATAAAATGAAAATAAAATGACTCGGCAAAGTATCGCACTTTATGCCTACGTATTCCCGTCTGGAACGAGAAATCAGAGTCAACGTAGTTCGCCCACCTACGGGAAAGGAGGGGAAGGTTGCTCGCTAGGATATCGCATCCTATGCCTACGTACTTCCACACAGCATGGAAGATCAGAGCAAACGTAGTTCAGGCCACGGAAGACACAAGCTTGTCTGGGTTAATTTTATTCCTTCTGAAAAAGGTTTTTCTGATTAACAGTCCAAGAGGACAAAAATGACGTCTTGATGAGTTCACATTCTTTTACGGAAGAAGTGTCTTTTATTGTGTTTGAAATCTTTATGTGTTTTTCTGTTTGTTTTGAGAAAGAAAGAGACAGAACTCTAACCTACGGTTGCGAAGGGAAACAAACTAACCTAATGTTATCATGCATGGGTTAAGACCTAGTGTCTATCATGCTCCTCTCTTGCGCAGAGAGAAACAGAGATCCTACGGGATAGGCAGAAACAGAAACAATAACAGATATAATAAAGCAGTAAAATGCATGGATGCAACAGTACAAGCGAGGCAAGGGAGTCCCACTCAACCTCGAACCTAGAAAACAATAGGCGAAAGTGAACTGGATTCACTTTCAACCCAACAGGGTAAGCAGCAAACAATACAGTCCAGAAAACCAATCAATACATCAGAAATGAAATACAGCAATAAAACAAACAGCTTCAGCAGCTCTGAATCAACATCTGGCTTCAAGTAATCTCCAATCAGTTACAGTCTTCAACAAGCATCAATCTCCATCTTCATGGCCTTTAGGAAAGGGCTTTGATCATCATTCTTCCATCTGCAATGGCTTTTCTTCAAGCTCAAACCTCCAGGATGAGGGATTAGTCACAAGAGTGAATTGGGTGTTAAGCAATCAGTTGACTACCAAGGGTGGTGAACAGACTGCTTCTAACACAAGAGACATTTTCTCTCAAGAGTTCTATCTCTTAGACCCTATCACCAAGCCTTCCAAAGGAAGGGGGTGAGTGTCTTAGAGAGACTCTGAATCACAGAGAAGAATGGATGCAGACAAGGCAATCCATGTTTGAGAAACAAACTTTCTAACCTAGAGCTCTGCCTAGCTCCTAAACCCTAGTCTCCTCAGCAGCTGCTAGCAAGAACCTCCTCTTCAACTCTGGAAGTTGATCTTCAATCTCTGGCTCTCCAATGGTCTTCATCTCCTCAAGTCTTCAGCTCTCCTAAGTCCCCAGACAACCCCAATACCCAAGCAAGCAAGCAATAATCCCCAGAGGGCACACCACACCAGTCAATCAGACATACACAGAGTATTAATAGCAGTAGGGGAGTCCTGACTTTTCTAAGGGGATCTAATAACTACCCATAGCCCCTATAGTCCCATAACTAATCTAGTTAAACCCTAAGTCCTAAGGGAAAGAATCAAACTTCTTAAGTCATCACCTAAAAACCCTAATTTGTTCATGTTGTTCACACCTACACTAAGCACCTAAATTTAACTTCTAAAAATGGGAACTAAATGGAATCTACAAGTTCAATGTCTAATCTAAACAACCTAAAAAGAATGAACAAAAAATATGAAAGCATCTAGTAGAACAAAAATTAACAAAATCATGCATGAAATGAAGCTATTTAAAATGTCATTTATTTAGAAAATATGGGGAAAATATCAAATAAAAAATAAAATGCAATTTTTATTTTTTATAATTTTCTAGACATTCTAATGAAAATGTAAAAAAAAGAATGAGTTAAAAATAATATTTTTTCATTTAGTTATGATTTTTAGAAGATTAATGAAATATGAAGAAAATTAAAAAATAAAAAATACAAGAGAAGGAGGGAGGGGGTGAGAATAGAAATGGATTCACGTGCAATTCACAATGGGCTCAGGTCACGGGGGTGTGGGTAGCGATCAAAGCACTAAGCCCGCCCGTTTCATTAAATGAAACGGTGCGTTTTGGCTTCTACATCTCTCCCTCCAAATTTCAGTACGAATGAGAGCCACACGATCTTGGTCTTGGGTCAATGGTCTAACACGCAATGGACAGCCACGATTGCTTCTTCTTCCTCCTTGTGTTCATGAAGCTAGGGTTTCCACCATGGATACACATGCACGTATACACTTCAAGCTCTATGTTCTCTCTCCACAGTCCATGGATCAACACGATATAAACATGAAAAACGCTCCAATTTTCTTCCTCTACAAGACTATGGTGGTAGTTTGTTTTGAAACTCAACATAACTCTCAACCCGATAGCAATAAGCTCTGGCCACCATGAAAATACTCTGGTATGCATCATCAAGATTCTCACTCAAACCTGTACTAATCTACTCTATGCCTAATGGTGATTATTATAATCTATCAAACTAACATTATAATGCACTCTACTACAAGTTCTAAGTCTAAAAAGCTTCGAGCACCTGTTAACAATTATCACTAAACAGCACCAAACTCATCCTAATCGTTCTACTAACAACCTAGATCACATCTAAACTAATAAAACTATGTAACTCTAACTAAATTAAGCAAGTTAGAGCAATTTGCACCTTGAGCAAGTTCTTGTGGATGATGATGAATCTTGTGAATCCAAGCCTTTGGATGCTTCAATCTGGATCTATTCTTGCAGCAAGTGATTCTGTATGCACTATCTCGATGGATCTTGCACTGTATCTTGATCTTCACATGAAATTGCAAATTGTGTATGGTTGATGGAAGCACACGAAATTGAGCAAATTACACTATGTTCTTGGCTGAATCCTATGGCATGATGATGAATCAGTATGATGAAATTGATTTTGATGGTGATTGGTGAAGAAATTGGTGAATTGAAATGAATTTGCAAGTGAGAGAGAAATGAGAGAAAAGTGTGAATTCTATGGAGTTTTTTTGCACAAATGAGGATTCAACCCTTGCTCAATTCTGATTTCATGAATATATAGTGCTCAAATGAACTTTCTAGAACCATCTTGCAACTTCCCTTGCATTCCAAATTGAATCCATTTTGGTTATGTTTCTTCAAATGCAAGTAACCATAAATAACTTTTCTTTTTCCTTCTAAACTCAAAAAAGTGCTTGAACCATTGTCTTTGAAATGTCTTTTCCATTCAAAATGACCTATAATTTTGCATCATTTGACCAAGATATGAAAAATCTCATTTTTTAAGCCATTTTTCTTCATTAAATTCACCAATTTTGAAACCTTGTGCTGTGAACTTTTACAATCTCTCATGGTCACTTTTCTAGACTCAAAATGTCATTTGGAGCAAGTTTTATGTTGTAAGTTTTTCCATTTGAGGCCTCCTTGTATGAGTTTTGGACATAGGTTAAAATGACCTGTAATTCACAAATGACCAAAATACCCTTTGCTTGCCAAGACCATAAGTTGAGCTCCACACATCATATGAGGGCATGCTATACCATTCTAGAAAGCTAAGACAATGAGGAACAATTCTTATGTTGACCAGAAATTCACTTGAAATCTCCTTGAGGGGTAAAAATTGCTTGGAAGTCAAGCCACTTTCACAGACAAAATTTCAGATACCTCAGATGACCTGTAACTTGCAAGGACCATAACTTGAGTTCTATAAATCTCATTGATGTCTTCCACCACTCAAATTAAAGGTCTTGAGATCCTCTACAAGTTTCATGTTGGCCAAGAAGCCATTTGAAGCTTGCATTTTGACTTGCCTTGCTTGGAAATTTGACCTAAACTAGGGGATTTTACACAGAAACCCTAATTTAGAAACCCCTCTTCTCCTTGATTTCTCTTGAATCCTTCTTAGCATATCTCCATATCCTTCTTTATATGTCCAATGATGAACCCCACATCTCTCCACTAGACTTGAATGCCCCTTAAATCAGTCAATTGACCTAGGGTTGACCTAGGGTTGACCCAGATGAAACCCTAGTTGACTGCCTTCAGCTATAGCTCTTGTGACTACACCAATGACTTGTCTCCTTCTCCAAATGACTTTATAAGTCCTCCAAGATGTCTAGATACTCCCCCTGCTCCATCCACAGCTCACAACCTCTTTGTTGATCCTCAGACACCCTCAGTTAGGAGATAGATGAACTGCTTGATCCATTGACTTGATAGCTTCCAAATTCTTTTCTGATGACTTGAATGAGATTGAATTTGAATAATAACCTCTTGATAGGCCTCTAGAGATGAGAATAATGATTGGTCCCCTGTTGAATGACTTGCTATGCTTATGCTATGCAGATGATTAGTCTATGTACATGACTCTATATGCAAATGCTAATGATATTGAAACATAAACCAAGTGAATAAGGTTGAGCAAATTTTAGGGTGCAACAAGCGGTTGATTCCTATGGGAGTGGTATCGGGGCTATCATTACGACTCCTCACGGATCCCATATCCCGTTTACTGCAAGACTGACGTTTCCAGTTACCAACAACGAAGCCGAGTATGAAGCATGTATTATGGGTCTAGAAGAGGCAATTGATTTGAGAATCAAGAATCTAGACATATATGGTGACTCAGCGCTTGTAATCAATCAGATCAAAGGGGAGTGGGAAACTCATCAAGCGAATCTAGTGCCGTACATGAACTATGCCAGGAGGCTGCTTCCGTTCTTTGACCGAGTAGAACTTCATCATGTGCCCCGGGCTGAAAATCAAATGGCTGATGCTTTAGCCACGCTGGCTTCAATGTATAAAGTCAATTATTGGAATGAGGCTCCAAGAGTTGTGCTTTCGCGGCTTGACAGACCAGCGTTTGTGTTCGCAATCGAAGATGCCACTGACGGCAAGCCATGGTTCCACGATATCCAGACCTTCCTTATGACCAAGGAGTATCCTGCGGGTGCGTCAACCCAGGATAAGAAGACTCTGAGGAGGTTATCTGGAAACTTTTACCTCAACCCTGATGGAGTGTTGTATAAGAGAAACCACGATCTCGTGCTACTCAGATGTGTGGATGAGAAAGAAGCAAGTATGCTCATGGAAGAAGTCCATGAGGGCACATTTGGTACGCACGCCGGCGGGCATGCTATGACGAGAAAGATCCTGAGAGCAGGATATTACTGGCTGACTATGGAGTCGGATTGCTTCAGAGTCGCGAAGAAATGTCATAAGTGCCAGATTTATGCTGATAGAGTTCATGTGCCGCCGTGCCCTTTAAATGTCATGTCCTCCCCTTGGCCGTTCTCCATGTGGGGCATCGACATGATAGGCAAGATCGAGCCCACCGCATCCAATGGTCATCGTTTTATCCTGGTAGCTATCGACTACTTCACCAAATGGGTGGAGGCAGCCTCGTACGCTAATGTGACCAAGCAGGTGGTGGCTAAGTTCATAAAGAGGGACATCATCTGTCGCTATGGAATTCCCGAGCGGATCATTACTGACAATGGTTCGAATTTGAACAACAAGATGATGAAGGAGCTGTGCCAGAACTTCAAGATTGAACACCACAACTCATCTCCTTACCGGCCAAAGATGAATGGCGCTGTTGAAGCGGCCAACAAGAACATCAAGAAGATTGTTCAGAAGATGGTTGTAACGTATAAAGATTGGCACGAGATGCTGCCGTTTGCCTTGCACGGTTACCGTACTACGGTGCGTACGTCGACCGGGGCAACTCCTTTCTCCTTGGTGTACGGTATGGAAGTTGTCCTACCGCTAGAAGTGGAGATTCCTTCTTTACGAGTTTTGGTTGACATAAAACTTGATGAGGCAGAATGGATTACGAATCGCTTGAACCAACTCAGCCTGATGGACGAGAAGAGGTTAGCATCGATTGCATTTGGTCGCCTATACCAAAGCCGAATGAAGAAAGCTTATGATAAGAAGGTGTGTCCTCGAAGCTTTCAGACGGGTGATCTCGTCCTGAAGAAGATTCTTCCGCCACACTCCGATCACCGGGGCAAGTGGACTCCGAATTACGAAGGGCCGTATGTCGTCAGCAAGGTCTTCTCAGGAGGAGCTTTGTTGTTATCTACAATGGATGGTGAAGATTTTGCATCCCCTGTGAACGCGGACGCAGTTAAAAAATACTTTGCTTGAAAGAGACCCGCTGGACAAAAAAGAAAGAGTCCAGGCAAAAAAGGGGCATCCCGGCGAACCAAAAACAGAATAAAAGGTTCGGGCAAAAATTAGGGATATATTGAAAAAATGTACACCCGCGAAGTCGAAAACCTACACTGGGCGGCTTCGGCAAAAAGGGGTATCCCGGTGAACTGAAAACCCGTGAAGGGCGGTTCACGCAAAAGTTAGGGATTTGAATAAGCAAATGACTGCGTTCCGCGTATGGACTTTCATTGTTTAGTGGTTCGGAAGACCTGAGGGCCGTTTATCTGAATCAATCTCTTCCGAAGCTGAAGCATCGGAGAAGTATCGAAGTCGAGTGGGTCTTAGAGGGATCAACTCATGGTGTTCGTCTACGCCTCATTGCCAACATTTGTATATACTGATGTATATTTATGTTTTCTTTTTGCGCGGCTTCCTCATTCCAGGAGCTTGCCTCTGTTGTAAAACATTTTTGCCCGTTCAGGAGTTCATCATCAATAAAATGCACATTATTCAGCAATTCTACTTGTCTGTTTAGCATTTATCTGTTTTGTTTGCGAATGAGAACGCCGATGTGTTTTTTTTTTAAATGCGCATACATAAACTTGCGGGCCTAGGCCCATTGATTGTTGAAACAATTAATTAACTGAATATTGTCACGAGATAATAACCTGGATAGGCCCCTTTGAGGAGGGTATCTTGTCTGTTTGTTTGTGTTGTTGCAGGTGTAGCACTTGCCAGAAGATGTGCCGTGCGTATCCCCGAAGCAGGATGAGTCCTCCCTCTCCAGCAGAGTTCAGTAGTCTCTCCTCCGCAGAATCTAAACGCAAGATGGTGAGCGTTGATATGTCTTCCCCGGGTAGAGGTGATTCTCTTCCCCAAGCAGACGCATCCTGAAGGAACGTCACCTCATCAGCTGAGCCAAGCACCGAAGAATGATGTCGTCTCTCCCCAGCACCGGGTCACAAGTGCAGAGTTCATAGAAATGTTTCGGTACTGGAGCTCGTGTTTTCCCCAGTAAAATCGCCGAAGCAGGATTCCTCCCCCGCACCGGGTCACAAGTGCAGGTTTCGCAGGAGGCTGTTCGTCAGCCGAAGGATGCAATAACTGATGGTGCCAGACTGAAGTCTCCAGTGGAATTGAGATTCCTCACCAGAGTCATGCTCTCTCCTGAGGTTGGATAATTCCCTCCTCCCCAGTAGAGTGCTGGAACAGCTGATGTTGTATTCCTCTGCAGAGTTGTGCTCTCTCCCGAAGTCAGATGATTCTTTCTTCCCCCGGCGAAATTGAAATTCCACACCAGGGTCGCACTCTCCAGTGAAGAAGAATGATTTCCCTCCCCGGCTGAGTCCGCAGAAAAGCAGAGTCCTTGGAAGTTGATCGGATCATGATCGATCCTCCCCAGCAGAGCGTGAGGAAGCTAATGCTGTGTTTCCCCAGAATCGCACTCTCTCCATCAAAGCAGAATGATTTCTCCTTTCTTAGCCGAGTTTGCAGATGTCCAAGAGATCCGAATCCTTGAAGTTGATCAGATCATGATTGGTTTGTTCCCAGTGGAGTGATGAGCAGCTGAAGTTGGTTCCCCTCAGAGTGGTCATCCCCAGAAGAGTAGTCGAGACGGCCGCGCAGTTCATTCTCACGATTGATGTCAGCAGATCCAAGTTCTCGTAGAGCTTCGTCCCCTGCAGCAGTCAGCTGAAGTTGTTCCCCTGCAGCAGTTCGCGGAAGATCAATTCCCCAGACAGAGCCTGATTGATATTGGCGTGTTCACGTTCTCCTCAGTAGGATGATTCCTCTACCTGAATGGTTCTTTCTCCTTGACAGGAGGATTTCCCCCTTCGGCATTTATTTTGCTGACGGGATCGCATCATTGTGCATGACCACATAGCATTTAACACTGCATAGCATTTAACGTTGCATAGCATTGTGCATGATTGCATGGCATTTAGCATAAACGCATATCATTCCCACCGTGTGAGGCATAGCGCTGAGGCATACGCATCATAGGCATGATCTAGGTCATTATCATTCTTGCCTTCCAGGTGTGCGACCAAAAGACCGGTTGCTCAGGACGATTCTTGATATTCTCCCCCAGCAAGGTCGCTTTTGAGATGATTCTTAAAGACCCCGGTGTAATCCCCACGGTCGCTCGCTCAAGATGATTTTTGAGATCCCCAGCGAAGTTTTCAGTTCAAAAACGATTCTTGAATTCCTCAGCAGGGTCGTATGCTTAAGATGATTCTTAAGGCCTCAGTACAGCTTCCCGATTTGTTTGCTTAGGATGATTCTTGAGCTCCCCAATAGCGTCCCCAGCAAGAGTTGCCCAGGAAGATTCCTGGAATACCCAACAGAATGTTTGCTCCAGAAAGGTTATCAGTTCAGGAAGATTCTTGAAGATGCCCGACGGACCTGTTTGTTCAAAGATGATTCTTGAAGTCCTCAACAGCGAGATATGTCTTCTCCAACAATGATGTCTAATCTGAAGATGGATTTCATAAGCGCCTGAAGGCGATATCAGAAAGTTCTTGTGAGTTCAGATTTCCGTGTTGATGAATCAACGGGTGGCTGAAGACAAGGTTCCAGAGTTTGTAGATACAACAGAGTGATCTGTGTGGGTCTGAAGACCAAGTAAGTTATCCTGAGGTGATGATTGATTGCGATCAAGTGAATGATATGTCTTCTGATTGAAGTCGAAGATGTTTCTCCAGCGGTGACGCAGGGTACTTCGGTCGTCCGACGGTGATGTCAGATTTGGTCCTCCAGCGGTGACGCAGGGTACTTCGATCGTCCGACGGTGATGTCAGGTTTAGTTCTCCAGCGGTGACGCAGGGTACTTCGGTCGTCCGACGGTGATGTCAGATTTGGTCCTCCAGCGGTGACGCAGGGTACTTCGATCGTCCGACGGTGATGTCAGATTTAGTTCTCCAGCGGTGACGCAGGGTACTTCGGTCGTCCGACGGTGATGTCAGGTTTAGTTCTCCAGCGGTGACGCAGGGTACTTCGATCGTCCGACGGTGATGTCAGGTTTAGCTCTCCAGCGATGATGCAGGGTATTTTGATTGTCTGACGGTGATGCCAGGTCGACATTTCTCCAGCTAGTTGTTGAGCAGCTAGTGTTGTAATATTCGAAGATTTGTTCCCCGCAGAGTACCGTGTGCTCGTGCAGTTGGCAAATTTTCGGGTTTACCGATATTCAACCGTCTCGCACCTTGATTGGGTGAGAGCTGTTCGCTTCTCACCCAGTCAGGTTCAAGCCGTTTGAATAGGGGCAGCTGTTGCACCCCAAAATTTGACCAACAATTATTTATTCATTGAGTGTTTGAAAGTGGATACCTTCATCAGAAAGTTCAAGAGATCCTCAGAAGAAGTGGTTTGAAACCAGGGTTGTGTGCTTCATAGCTTGAGGGTTGTGGGTGCCCCTCAGATGATCCTGAGACTTTGAGAACGAACTTGATGTTTTGAGAAAGCCTATGAGATGTCTTGATAGCCTTCATGAAGCCCAGGGAAGTCATTATGCAAGAGTTCAGAAGATTCAGCCATGAATGATAGAATTAGGGTTTTTGACTGGGTCAACCCTAGGATAACTGAAGATTTGGGAAAGGTTGAGACCCAATCCAAGGGCCATGAGATCATGGAATGATGCATAGAGATGATATAAAGATGATTCCTAGGACAACTCATCATGAGTGAGGAGTTTGAGAAGTTTCAAGTCAGGGTCCCCAAGGATTGTCAGTGAAAAACCCTAATTTGATCCCTACCTTCCAGGCAGTTTTAGCTCAAGATGTGATTGATATCTCACCTTCCCCACAACATGAATGTTGTAGAGCTTGTTCTAAGATTTAATTTGAGTGGTGGAAGTCCTTGATAGGAGTTACAGAGCTCAAGTTATGGTTTTGACAAATTACAGGTCAGCAGGGGTGTGTGAATCTGGGTCCTTGAAAGTCACCCAACTTGCAGACAACTTTTGCCCTAGTGGGATTATTCCTATGACTTCTTGGTCAACATGAATGTTGAAGAGCATATTCTTAGCTTTAATTTGAGTGGTAGAAGTCCTTGATAGGATTCATGGAACTCAACTTATGGTTTGAACAAGACAGGGGTATTTTGGTCATTTGTCAGTTATAGGTCATTTTAGCCAATGCCTAAAACTCCTATTTCCAAGCCTCAAATGGAGGAACTCCAAACATGAAAGTTGTTCAAAATGTGATTTTAAGTCTAGAAAGAAGGCCACAAATTGTTGGAAAAGCTCATAGCATGAAGTTACATGATTGGTCAAAAATGAACTAAAAATGGCATATAAGTTTGAAAAGTTGAAATTGAAAATTGGTTTGGAGGATCTAGGAATCCAAAATAGGTCATCCAATATATCATTTTGATTGGAAACATTATTTTGAGAACTTTGGTTCAAATAGATTTTTCATTTGAGGTCTAAAAAAGGGACTTTCTTTGTAAATCTATTACTTGCATTATAAGGCAATGTTGAAAAAACCTTACACAAGTCAAAGGTGAGCTTGTTTTTCACACATATCTTCTCATTATCTCATGTAAAGGTATTTTGGCACAAAATGGTAAGGCATAAGGCATGAGATGAGAGAAATTCAATATGGCATCACATGAGATTTCAAGAACTTTCTAGATCATTCTAGATGGTCCTAGACTTTTCCATTGATGGTTATAAAAAGAGTGAATCATGATGAGTATGAGGTTGGTGATAGAAGGCAGTTTCAGAGGAGAGAGAGAGAGAGAGAAATAGCCATTGAAGTTCTTCCTTCAAGTTCAAGCAATCCAAGAAATCTTTCACTACAAGTCATCTCCTTCACAACCATTGCAAACAGAAAAGTGTTCAACACCAAGGGATCATACTGAAGCCATTTCAAGCCTTGAATCATCCTCCACGAGCACCTACCATCATCACTTGACAGGTTTCTTTCTTTCCTTCTATCTCCTAATTTATGCAGTTTTAATTAGTTTTATAGATATAGAACTGATGCATTAGGTTAGAGGATGAAACCCTAGGAGTTATAGCACGATCCATGGAGTTCCATAGCAGAGCCAAGAAACTTTAATCTTCAAGAATTGACTGATTTGTTAGTCTCAGTTAGCATAAATTGGTTTAGAATAGTTAGGTAGATGTGTAGAGTAGCTGTATGCCATTAGATTCGAGGATTATTGAAGGTTAATAGCAGGTGAATTTCATTTGGACCATGACCTTGTGGGCTTCTATTAGGATTATCTAGGGAGAATTAGGGAAAAGTATGCGTGTAGTCTTGTTCCTCTTGATTAGTAGAGCAATTTTCGTGTTGGAATTTTAGGGTTTCGTGGCCTGAGCAGAGAGAACGAGTGGCTAGAGGATCCATGCATGGATTCTGGGTTTTCTGAAAACCCTAGGTCAGTTTGGGGACGATGGCTGTTGGCCGTTGGATCTCCCTGAATTCTTGACCTTTTCCTCTGATCGTGTGGCCAGGTTTTAAAATGAAAACGGAGGGAAACCTCCCCGCTGCAACGCAGCGTTTCATTAAAGCTGAAGACCTGGGCCTGGGTCCAGCTTGCTACGCGCACCCCCCCCCCCTTTGCAGCCCATGTAATAATCAACTGACCTGCCTTACTATTTCCACCCCCCTCCCTTTCAATTGTTTTAAATTTCTTTTATTTTCTTTTAATATTTTTCTTGTCTTTAAAAATTCATAAATAAATGAAAAATAACTCTTTTTTGTCCATCCTTTTTTCTATGTTGAGATAATTTTGTGTAGAAAAATATAAAAATAAAAATGGAATTTTATTTTTAATGTAGAATTTTTAATGGTATTTTCTTTAATATAGTGTATTTTCTTTCTTTTAGTTGATACCTCATTTTGCAAGAATTGTTTTAGGACCTTCCTTTAGTCTTTTTAACCCATTATTTTTTGTGTAATTAGATGATGAATCATAGTTCCCCATAGGATTTATTCTAGAATTTTAGAATTAAACTTTGATTAGTTTAATTAGGGTAGATTTAGGGTATCCTAATTAGGGTTTAGGTTGTGCTTAGGTGAGAAATTCATTTTCTTTAGATAGTTTTGTCTTGATTTTTGGGTAGAGGCCTATGTGGATGCTATGGGTAGAGGTTGAAGACCCTTGTGAATAATTGTTAGATTTTTCCCCATTAGTTTAGCATTTTTAGGTATTTTCTGAAGTTGCCTGATGATTTTGTCTGCCCTGTGGTTATCTGTTCATCTTTGGGGTTCATTGTGGGGAATTTGTTGTGAGGCTTGTGTTGTCTTGAAGACCTTGTTGGAGAGCATGATGAAGAGAAGATTGTAGATCAAGACTCAGAGACCCAGAGCTTGGATTATTCCCTGTCTGTGAGGTTTGAGATCCTGAAGTTTGAAGGAAGTTCATGGTACTTTCCTGAGGAAGGCACTATGAATGACTTTCATTCTTTCTTCTCACCTCTTTCTTAAGTATCCAATGATGTTGGAGCCAACTTGTGAGTTTAATTTCTCCTGAGGAGGAATGTAAACTGATCACATGTTGTTGAGCCACATGGGATACAACTCCTAAGTGAAAGCCTCCTAGTACTTTCCTGAGGAAGGTCCTATGGGTCTATTCACTTAGTTCCATTAGTTTATCTAGGATTTCTCAAGTATACAATGATGTTGGAGCCAACTTGTGAGTTTAATTTCTCCTGAGGAGGAATGTAAACTGATCACAGTTGTTGAGCCACATAGGATACAATTCCTAAGTGGAAGCCTCCTAGTACTTTCCTGAGGAAGGTCTTATGAGTCTGTTCATTTAGTTCCACTAGTTCAGATAGGATTTCCTAAATATCCAGTGATGTTGGAGCCTGCTTGTGAGTTTAATTTCTCCTGAGGAGGAATGTAAACTGATCACAGTGGTTGAGCCACATAGGATATGATTCCTGAGTATACACCTCCTCGTGCTTTCCTGAGGAAGACACTATGAGTCTGCTTACTTAGCTCCCTTTCTTTGGTAAGCTTGTTCTGAAGCTTGAAGACTGGGATTGATTTCTCTTGTTTAGGGTTTTGCTTTAGTGCTTAGATTGGATCAGATTTTTTTTAGGGTTAGGATTAGAGAGTAGATCCTTTCTTTCTCAAGTTTGTGTTTTGTTTGCCTGATGGCACTTCACTTCTTTTATCTGTTTATTGTTTGACAGCTTGTTGTTTATCTTCAGCATGATTATTGTTATTTCATGACTGGCTTGAGGTCGAGACGAGCTTGTGGAGGCTGAAGCCCCACACACATTTCCTCCCTCACTTGCATTGCATGCATTTTACTGTTAAAGCTGATGCCTTTGTCTGTTTTGGTGTATCATTGACATGATCCCTTAGGACTCTCATTTCCTTTGATAAGGATTTGATGATAGACTTTTAGGTTGAAACCTATGCATGACAACTTCTAGGAGTTCCCTGTTCAAAACCTCAACCATAGGATGAATCCATGGCATGACAACAGTAGGACTTGATAGTCTCCCTCCTAGTTGGGCCTGTTCTCTTCTCATCTCAAAGCAGTTAAAGATACAGTAATCATGAATGATTTCTTTCGTACGTTACGAGCCTTAAGCTATCTGAGATTGGAGGTTTAGTATGGTACCCTTTGGGTGACATGCGACGCATTCACTCTCAGGTCATAGTCTCTAGTGCGGTTGAAATCGCAAACACAATAAAAAACACTTCTTTTAGGAGATAACCCGTAGTTTCCCGAACTACGTTTGCTCTGATCTTTCATACCAGATGAAAGTACGTAGGAATAGGATGCGACGTCCTAGCGAGCAACCTTTCCCCCATAACCCGTAGCTAGCCGAACTACGTTGACTCTGATTTCTCATTCTCTGATGAGAATACGTAGGCATAAAGTGCGACGCTTTGCCGAGTCATTTTTCTTTTCTTTTTCAGCCAGCCTTGATAGGTAGATAGATTATAACCAACCCGTCCAAGTAAACAAACAAGCGAGGATCCCGTCGAGTACGACGGACGTGAGGGGTGCTAATACCTTCCCCTTGCGTAACCGACTCCCGAACCCAGACAATGGTTGCGACGACCTTGTCTTACCCTTTTTCGTCAGGTTTTTTCCGATCGTTTCCTTTCCCGCTCTGAGGGATAAATAACGAAAGGTGGCGACTCTTCTGTTATGTCGGCACCTTATTTTCGCACAAGCGACAACTGGCGACTCTGCTGGGGATATTGGGATCTAGGGACTTTTCCCATCCCTTATGCTGGGACCGTTTCCCATCCCCTACGCAAGTCAATCCTATCGTTTGTGTGTTTGCTTGTTGGGTTGCATTTATTTATCGCATTTTTACTTCCCGCATCTTTACTTCCCGCATTTTATTTCCCGCATTTTATTTCCAGTTTGATATGATTATCTGTGCTGCTGTGGGAGAGGGATGTTACTGTGAGTGAAAAGCCGGACCTGGGCTTTGAGTACACACCTAGATATAGTTGCGGAGAAGTAGTAGACGAACCTGTCTGCTGAGCAGGCACAGTTCCCTACGAAAATCTGCGCTCAGACGAGATTCTTGCAGAGGTGCTCCTTTCTGGTCCTGAGGATCTGAGGGGAGTCCAGACGTGAGGATTGTCGACTCTGGGGACCGATCATTTGGAAGTCAGCTAAGAGAGGCCTCTTCATGACTTGACGATGCCACTCCTTCTGGGAATCGTATTGTCACTCATGAAAGTCTGTGACGCTGACGACCGCATAGGATGCCGTACCTTTGTCCGTGGATTAGGTCCATACCTGTGAGTGGGGTTGGGATATTGCATGAAACTTTGACCTCCAGACTACCTGGTTTTCTTGACAGTGAATCAGTTATGTTGGGTTCTCAGTTGCCGATATGTTCTTGATAGAGCAAGGGTTTGATCAGAGGATCTTATCATCGGGTGTTTGTCTGTTCTTGATAGAGCAGGCCTTGATCAGTGTATTATCGTCAGTGGTTTGTTCTGGATGGAGCAGATTTTTGAGTAAGGGTCTGAAGATCTCATCGGCAGATGTTATTTGTTCTTGATAGGGCAGATTTTGAGCGGGGTCTGAAGATCTCATCAGCAGCTGTGCATTTGTTCTTGAGAGGGCAGATTTTTGATTTGGGGGTCTAGAGACTTCATCAACAGATATTCCTTGATCTTGCATCCGGGGTCTTTATTATCAGGCCTTCGTTCTTGTCAGAGCAGAATTTTGATCTCAATCCTATCAGATGGTTATTCTCGGCAGATCAGATCAATGGGTTTACACCGGGGTTTCTTTCTCATCAGTGACTGTTGACACCGTATCTCCACAGTAGCCACCTGGATATATTGTTGCATACCTGCATTTTGCATTAGTTTGCATAATCATTCGCATTCCATTGGCGTGTGTCTGTGACAGGTACCGTTTCCCCGATCCAGGATCTCTCGCCTCTTATTGCATTACTGCAGCCTCTCTCAGGAAGACTGATGCGTACGAGTTCTCGGTCCTTGATGTGTCGAATCTGACTATTGCTATGTGAGGTTACTATTTCCATGATTGGGCCTGGATTCCTCCCCTTATTATTGTCAACAGGTGCCAGGATCGGGGGATAATCTCTCAAGCACACAGACACACGCATGCATCTGCATAAAGCATTTTTGCATGACATACATTCTGTTGCTTTTCCTAACCTTTGATGTTGACAGGTTTTTCAGGTACTCAGGTTCCGAGCTGCTTTCGATCTCCAGGATTGATCAAAGACTCATCCACCGCTACTCAACTCGCGCTAATCAGACGAGAATCATGGACCAGGTACAGTCAGATGTTCAAGAGCTTCGTGAACGGATGGATCGTTTTATGGAGCTGATGCAAGTAGTTGCGAATGGGCAAGACCAGCTTCGTACTTTGGTTCAACCTCTCATCTCCAGGGTTGACAGTAATGGAATACTTCATGGAGGGGCCGTGCCCACTCCTCCTCAAGGGGATACTCCACAGAACGTTGTTCCTGCTGCCGGGGGCAACGGTAGTGCTAACGGCAATCTTATGACTAATCTCGGACTCAATGCGGCAGGCGCCGGCAATGGTAGTTTGGGTGCCAATGTTAACATAGGGCCGGTCAACGGCAATGTTGGTGCAGGAAATATGGTGGTGCCTCAACCGTGGCTGGAGGACCATCAGGATGACATATTCTCTCAGAGAGGTGTAGAGGCAGAGTTGACTGCTGAAGCTCGACTCAGGTTCAAGGCGCTGGAAGACAAGATGAGAGATATAGAAAATCAGAACACATTGGGCGTTGACATGTCCAGACTCGGGTTGATTGCTGACTTTAAAGTACCTCACAAGTTCAAGGTGCCTACCTTTGAGAAGTATAGGGGCACTACTTGTCCCCGTGTTCACCTCCGATCTTATTATAGAAAGATGTCCGCTTATTCTGACGATGAGAAGCTGCTGATGCACTTCTTTCAGGATAGTCTTTCTGGTCCATCGCTCGAATGGTATATGGGTTTGGAGCCCGCTGCTGTGCGCACCTGGAAAGATCTTGCAGAAGCGTTTGTTCTCCACTATCAATACAATAGCGACTTGGCTCCCAACCGAGTTCAGCTTCAGAATCTCTCGCAGCGGAGCAATGAAAGCTTCAAAGAGTACGCCCAGCGGTGGCGTGAATTGGCTGCTCGGGTTCAACCACCGATGGTTGAGCGTGAGTTAGTGCAAATGTTCGTGGCTACCCTTCCCGGAATCTACTATGAAAAGCTGGTCAGTGGCATGTCGGGAACATTCTCGGCTCTTATCACTTTGGGCGAGCATGTTGAGAACGGTATAAAGATCGGAAAAATTCAGGGCGAATCATCCTCAGTTGGAGGAGCTAGCAAGAAACCCTATACTGGCAAGCGTCGAGAGGGAGATGCCAGTGCTGTCACTAACGCTAGGAGAAAGGGCAAGGGCCCTCAGCCTCAGATTGCTAGCATAAACATCCCAGCTGCTCCGCCGCAGCCGCAGCCGCAGCAACAGCCCCAGCAACAGAATAATCAGGGATATAAGAGATATCAGAATCGGGGTCCCCTGGCAAACCGTCATCTTGAAACTCCACCTATGTCATATGCACAGCTTCTGCAAACGTTGCTTCAGCTCCAATTGGTTCACAAGAGGACAATGGCTCCCTTAACAGGGGCACCACCACCGGGGTATGATGCTAATGCTACTTGTGAATTTCACTCGGGGGCACCTGGCCATACGGTTGAGAACTGTAAAGCTTTTAAGCACAAAGTCCAGGACTTGGTGGACGCCAAGGTTATCAACTTTTCTGACAACGTGCCCAACGTCACCAAAAATCCAATGCCTCATCATAAGGGGGGCGGAGTGAATGCTGTTATCACTGAGGAGAATTCAGACTTGCTGACTGATGTCAAAGATTTGAAGACGCCGTTGAGTTTTGTTAAGGCTAAGTTGCTAAAGAAGGGCTTCTTTCCTGGATGTGGAGAGTTATGTATGGCTTGTGCTACACTTCCTGATGGGTGTGAGCAGCTGATCGAAGGTATCCAAAGTCTGATGGCCGAGGGTATTTTGCAATTCAGCCGGAGCGTTGAGAGTGCGTCAGGGGAAGTCGTGCTGAAGCAGGCAGAGGAAGTTGCTACCATTACTATTCCTCGTCACCCTATTACTATTTCCGCGCCTCGTCCGCCTTCTATCACCATCACCAGGGCCGGACCAATCCCGTTCGAGAGTACCAATGCTGTTCCATGGCATTATGGCGCCGAAGTTTATTGTAATGGTCAGAAGATAGAGCTTGAGCCGTCCGGATCGACTGCGCAGAATCTTACCGAAGTCAGTGGTATCACTAGAAGCGGAAGAGTATTCGCACCAGCAGAAGTTGCAGCAGAGAAAGTGGTCCGGGCTGACGCCGTGGATAAGGGTAAAGGTAAAGCTGTTGAAGAGGTCCCTGCAGGGGCAGAGAAAGACTTGCTAGTTAAAGATGCTGAAGAGTTCATGCGACTAATCAAGAAAAGTGACTACAAAATTGTAGATCATCTTCATCAGACTCCGTCAAAGATCTCGATTCTTAACCTGTTGCTGTGTTCTGAAGCGCACCGCAACGCATTACTGAAGGTATTGAATGCTGCATACGTGCCGCAGGAGATATCAGTAAATCAACTCGAAGAAGTGGTGGCCCATGTCAATGCTGGTAATGGGCTGGGATTTACAGATCTGGAGCTGACTCCTAAGGGAAGAGATCACAACAGCGCCTTGCACGTCTCAATAGAGTGCAGAGGCACGATTATGTCACATGTCCTGGTGGATACGGGCTCCTCGCTTAACGTGCTTCCAAAGAAGGCACTGATGAAGTTGGATACCCGTGGACTGCTGTGCACGCCCAGTGATCTGGTCGTGAAGGCCTTTGACGGAACCAAGCGCCACGTCTTCGGAGAGTTGACCCTGCCAATTCAAGTTGGTCCAGAGATGTTCGATGCGGTTTTCTATATCATGGATATCATGCCCGCCTATAGTTGCCTCTTAGGTCGGCCGTGGATCCATTCTGCTGGTGCCGTAACGTCCACGCTGCATCAGAAGCTTAAATATGCTGTTGGGGGCAGCATAGTCACAGTCTGTGGAGAAGAGGACATCATGGTAAGCCACCTATCGTCCTTTAAATACGTTGAAATGGATGGTGAGATCCATGAGACTCTTTGCCAAGCATTTGAAACCGTCAGGGTGAAGGAGGTAGCTCCCGTTGTTGCAGAGAAGCAAGAGTTGAACCTCTCCTCGTTTAAGGAAGCTCGGGCTGTTGTCGAAGCTGGTTCCACCCCAGGCTGGGGGCATGTCTTGGATATACTAATCAAACAGGATAAGTTTGGATTAGGGTATTCTCCTGGAGCTGAAGCTTCATCTTCTTCTGGCAGTTCGTCTCATGGGAAAGGGCCGATCTTATTCACCAAGGGGGGAGTAATTTTCGAGAGCATCAACGCTGCGTCAGAGGACAGCGGGGACAGTGATTGCGATCTTGACGCCTGGATTCAACCGAGCAAGCCAGGCGAGCGCCTCCACAATTGGACCATCAAGGAGATTATCAAGCTGACAAGTGAAGAGTAATGATTTGCTTTTTACAATCTTTGTACAGCCCTATGTCCTGCCCGGGGCATAGTGGTTTTACTGTCAGGGCCTTGTTGGATTATGTGTATGCATTTTGTTAATAAATAAAAGGCGTTTTCTTTGTAATCAAATATTGTGTTCTCTGTTATTCCTATTTTATGTTTATTTCGAAAAAACAGCAAAATGGCAACGAGGTTTGTGCTAACCTGCATATTCTTGCTTTAAACTTAACCCTTGTTATTGCAGGATCCACATAACAGATGACATCGACTCTGGACCCTCTACGGCTTACTACGACTTTGATTGCCCGATCTATCAAGCCGAGGATGAGATTGATGAAGACGAAGACCTTCCGGAAGAGTTGGCCCGCTTGTTGAGACAAGAGGAGAAGGTTATTCTGCCTCACGAGGAGGATATTGAGATCATAAATCTGGGTTCTGAGGAGCTCGTCAGAAATGTCAGAGTAGGGGCTGCGCTGCAGAATGATGTCAAGCATAGACTGGTCGAGATGCTTCGAGAGTATAGTGACGTCTTTGCTTGGTCATATGAGGATATGCCCGGACTTGACACTGATATCGTGGTTCATCGCTTGCCGTTGCGAGAAGATTGCCCTCCAGTCAAGCAGAAGCTTAGGAGGACGAGACCAGACATGGCTGTAAAAATCAAAGAAGAAGTCCAGAAGCAGTTGGACACAGGATTTCTAGCCGTTACCACTTACCCTCCGTGGGTCGCCAACATAGTGCCTGTACCGAAGAAGGACGGTAAGGTACGCATGTGCGTCGATTATCGGGATTTGAATAGGGCGAGCCCTAAGGATGATTTCCCGTTGCCTCATATCGATGTGTTAGTCGATAATACAGCCCAGTTTTCTGTGTTTTCGTTCATGGATGGCTTCTCCGGTTACAATCAGATTAAGATGGCGCCGGAGGACATGGAGAAAACGACGTTTATTACCCCCTGGGGCACATTTTGCTATAAGGTAATGCCCTTCGGTCTGAAGAACGCAGGGGCCACTTACCAGCGAGCAATGGTAACTTTGTTTCATGATATGATTCATCATGAGATCGAGGTCTATGTTGATGACATGATTGCAAAGTCCCAAACGGAGGAAGAGCATCTGGTCAATTTGCTGAAGCTGTTTGAAAGGCTTAGGAAGTTCAGGCTGAGGCTGAATCCTAACAAGTGCACTTTCGGAGTGCGGTCCGGAAAGTTATTGGGGTTTATCGTTAGCGAACGAGGTATTGAAGTTGATCCTGCGAAGATAAAAGCTATCCAAGAAATGCCAGCGCCGAAAACAGAAAAAGAAGTTCGTGGTTTCTTGGGCCGAATAAACTACATTGCAAGGTTTATCTCTCAGCTCACGGCCACTTGTGAACCGATGTTCAAGTTGTTAAAGAAAGATCAGGCGATTACTTGGAATGAGGATTGCCAGAAGGCATTCGACAAGATAAAGCAGTATCTTCAGGAACCTCCGATCTTGATACCCCCAGTGGCTGGACGGCCATTAATCATGTACTTGACAGTTTTGGAGAATAGTATGGGGTGTGTTCTCGGTCAGCACGACGAGACGGGCAGGAAAGAGCATGCCATTTATTATTTGAGTAAAAAGTTCACTGAGTGTGAATCGCGATACTCGATGCTGGAGAAGACGTGTTGTGCATTAGCTTGGGCTGCCAAACGTCTACGACAGTATATGCTCAACCACACCACTATGCTAATTTCGAAGATGGATCCGATCAAGTACGTCTTCGAAAAGCAGGCTCTTTCGGGCAGGATTGCCAGATGGCAGATGGTGTTAACAGAATATGATATTCAGTACGTCTCCCAGAAAGCCATCAAGGGAAGCGTATTGTCTGACTACCTTGCCGAACAGCCAATCGAAGACTATCAGCCGATGAAGTTCGAATTCCCTGACGAGGACATTATGTTTCTCAAAGCGAAGGATTGCGATGAGCCATTGCCCGATGAGGGGCCGGATAGGAAGTCTCAGTGGAAGTTGATATTCGACGGAGCGGTGTCGCTACTGCGAAAATCGGCGCCGGCTGAACAGAAGAGTTGCCACCGTGCGTTATTTGTCCCACAGGAGGGAAAGGAAACGCTCAGAGTAAACCTCGCACAACATGGGAAAGGTATGGTCGTCGCAACCAAAACCTGGGTTCGGGAGTCGGTTACGCAAGGGGAAGGCATTAGCACCCCTCACGTCCGTCGTACTCGACGGGATCCACGCTTGTTTTCGGGTATGAATTGTTATTCTATCTAAACTATAGGTCAAGGGTTAAAAAGAAAATAAAATGAAAATAAAATGACTCGGCAAAGTATCGCACTTTATGCCTACGTATTCCCGTCTGGAACGAGAAATCAGAGTCAACGTAGTTCGCCCACCTACGGGAAAGGAGGGGAAGGTTGCTCGCTAGGATATCGCATCCTATGCCTACGTACTTCCACACAGCATGGAAGATCAGAGCAAACGTAGTTCGGGCCACGGAAGACACAAGCTTGTCTGGGTTAATTTTATTCCTTCTGAAAAAGGTTTTTCTGATTAACAGTCCAAGAGGACAAAAATGACGTCTTGATGAGTTCACATTCTTTTACGGAAGAAGTGTCTTTTATTGTGTTTGAAATCTTTATGTGTTTTTCTGTTTGTTTTGAGAAAGAAAGAGACAGAACTCTAACCTACGGTTGCGAAGGGAAACAAACTAACCTAATGTTATCATGCATGGGTTAAGACCTAGTGTCTATCATGCTCCTCTCTTGCGCAGAGAGAAACAGAGATCCTACGGGATAGGCAGAAACAGAAACAATAACAGATATAATAAAGCAGTAAAATGCATGGATGCAACAGTACAAGCGAGGCAAGGGAGTCCCACTCAACCTCGAACCTAGAAAACAATAGGCGAAAGTGAACTGGATTCACTTTCAACCCAACAGGGTAAGCAGCAAACAATACAGTCCAGAAAACCAATCAATACATCAGAAATGAAATACAGCAATAAAACAAACAGCTTCAGCAGCTCTGAATCAACATCTGGCTTCAAGTAATCTCCAATCAGTTACAGTCTTCAACAAGCATCAATCTCCATCTTCATGGCCTTTAGGAAAGGGCTTTGATCATCATTCTTCCATCTGCAATGGCTTTTCTTCAAGCTCAAACCTCCAGGATGAGGGATTAGTCACAAGAGTGAATTGGGTGTTAAGCAATCAGTTGACTACCAAGGGTGGTGAACAGACTGCTTCTAACACAAGAGACATTTTCTCTCAAGAGTTCTATCTCTTAGACCCTATCACCAAGCCTTCCAAAGGAAGGGGGTGAGTGTCTTAGAGAGACTCTGAATCACAGAGAAGAATGGATGCAGACAAGGCAATCCATGTTTGAGAAACAAACTTTCTAACCTAGAGCTCTGCCTAGCTCCTAAACCCTAGTATCCTCAGCAGCTGCTAGCAAGAACCTCCTCTTCAACTCTGGAAGTTGATCTTCAATCTCTGGCTCTCCAATGGTCTTCATCTCCTCAAGTCTTCAGCTCTCCTAAGTCCCCAGACAACCCTAATACCCAAGCAAGCAAGCAATAATCCCCAGAGGGCACACCACACCAGTCAATCAGACATACACAGAGTATTAATAGCAGTAGGGGAGTCCTGACTTTTCTAAGGGGATCTAATAACTACCCATAGCCCCTATAGTCCCATAACTAATCTAGTTAAACCCTAAGTCCTAAGGGAAAGAATCAAACTTCTTAAGTCATCACCTAAAAACCCTAATTTGTTCATGTTGTTCACACCTACACTAAGCACCTAAATTTAACTTCTAAAAATGGGAACTAAATGGAATCTACAAGTTCAATGTCTAATCTAAACAACCTAAAAAGAATGAACAAAAAATATGAAAGCATCTAGTAGAACAAAAATTAACAAAATCATGCATGAAATGAAGCTATTTAAAATGTCATTTATTTAGAAAATATGGGAAAAATATCAAATAAAAAATAAAATGCAATTTTTATTTTTTATAATTTTCTAGACATTCTAATGAAAATGTAAAAAAAAGAATGAGTTAAAAATAATATTTTTTCATTTAGTTATGATTTTTAGAAGATTAATGAAATATGAAGAAAATTAAAAAATAAAAAATACAAGAGAAGGAGGGAGGGGGTGAGAATAGAAATGGATTCACGTGCAATTCACAATGGGCTCAGGTCACGGGGGTGTGGGTAGCGATCAAAGCACTAAGCCCGCCCGTTTCATTAAATGAAACGGTGCGTTTTGGCTTCTACATCTCTCCCTCCAAATTTCAGTACGAATGAGAGCCACACGATCTTGGTCTTGGGTCAATGGTCTAACACGCAATGGACAGCCACGATTGCTTCTTCTTCCTCCTTGTGTTCATGAAGCTAGGGTTTCCACCATGGATACACATGCACGTATACACTTCAAGCTCTATGTTCTCTCTCCACAGTCCATGGATCAACACGATATAAACATGAAAAACGCTCCAATTTTCTTCCTCTACAAGACTATGGTGGTAGTTTGTTTTGAAACTCAACATAACTCTCAACCCGATAGCAATAAGCTCTGGCCACCATGAAAATACTCTGGTATGCATCATCAAGATTCTCACTCAAACCTGTACTAATCTACTCTATGCCTAATGGTGATTATTCTAATCTATCAAACTAACATTATAATGCACTCTACTACAAGTTCTAAGTCTAAAAAGCTTCGAGCACCTGTTAACAATTATCACTAAACAGCACCAAACTCATCCTAATCGTTCTACTAACAACCTAGATCACATCTAAACTAATAAAACTATGTAACTCTAACTAAATTAAGCAAGTTAGAGCAATTTGCACCTTGAGCAAGTTCTTGTGGATGATGATGAATCTTGTGAATCCAAGCCTTTGGATGCTTCAATCTGGATCTATTCTTGCAGCAAGTGATTCTGTATGCACTATCTCGATGGATCTTGCACTGTATCTTGATCTTCACATGAAATTGCAAATTGTGTATGGTTGATGGAAGCACACGAAATTGAGCAAATTACACTATGTTCTTGGCTGAATCCTATGGCATGATGATGAATCAGTATGATGAAATTGATTTTGATGGTGATTGGTGAAGAAATTGGTGAATTGAAATGAATTTGCAAGTGAGAGAGAAATGAGAGAAAAGTGTGAATTCTATGGAGTTTTTTTGCACAAATGAGGATTCAACCCTTGCTCAATTCTGATTTCATGAATATATAGTGCTCAAATGAACTTTCTAGAACCATCTTGCAACTTCCCTTGCATTCCAAATTGAATCCATTTTGGTTATGTTTCTTCAAATGCAAGTAACCATAAATAACTTTTCTTTTTCCTTCTAAACTCAAAAAAGTGCTTGAACCATTGTCTTTGAAATGTCTTTTCCATTCAAAATGACCTATAATTTTGCATCATTTGACCAAGATATGAAAAATCTCATTTTTTAAGCCATTTTTCTTCATTAAATTCACCAATTTTGAAACCTTGTGCTGTGAACTTTTACAATCTCTCATGGTCACTTTTCTAGACTCAAAATGTCATTTGGAGCAAGTTTGATGTTGTAAGTTTTTCCATTTGAGGCCTCCTTGTATGAGTTTTGGACATAGGTTAAAATGACCTGTAATTCACAAATGACCAAAATACCCTTTGCTTGCCAAGACCATAAGTTGAGCTCCACACATCATATGAGGGCATGCTATACCATTCTAGAAAGCTAAGACAATGAGGAACAATTCTTATGTTGACCAGAAATTCACTTGAAATCTCCTTGAGGGGTAAAAATTGCTTGGAAGTCAAGCCACTTTCACAGACAAAATTTCAGATACCTCAGATGACCTGTAACTTGCAAGGACCATAACTTGAGTTCTATAAATCTCATTGATGTCTTCCACCACTCAAATTAAAGGTCTTGAGATCCTCTACAAGTTTCATGTTGGCCAAGAAGCCATTTGAAGCTTGCATTTTGACTTGCCTTGCTTGGAAATTTGACCTAAACTAGGGGATTTTACACAGAAACCCTAATTTAGAAACCCCTCTTCTCCTTGATTTCTCTTGAATCCTTCTTAGCATATCTCCATATCCTTCTTTATATGTCCAATGATGAACCCCACATCTCTCCACTAGACTTGAATGCCCCTTAAATCAGTCAATTGACCTAGGGTTGACCTAGGGTTGACCCAGATGAAACCCTAGTTGACTGCCTTCAGCTATAGCTCTTGTGACTACACCAATGACTTGTCTCCTTCTCCAAATGACTTTATAAGTCCTCCAAGATGTCTAGATACTCCCCCTGCTCCATCCACAGCTCACAACCTCTTTGTTGATCCTCAGACACCCTCAGTTAGGAGATAGATGAACTGCTTGATCCATTGACTTGATAGCTTCCAAATTCTTTTCTGATGACTTGAATGAGATTGAATTTGAATAATAACCTCTTGATAGGCCTCTAGAGATGAGAATAATGATTGGTCCCCTGTTGAATGACTTGCTATGCTTATGCTATGCAGATGATTAGTCTATGTACATGACTCTATATGCAAATGCTAATGATATTGAAACATAAACCAAGTGAATAAGGTTGAGCAAATTTTAGGGTGCAACAGCTGCCCCTATTCAAGCGACTGGGACCCGATTGGGCGAAGAGCGAACGGCCTTCGAACATTCGAGGTACGAGACGGTTGAATACTAAGAACCCGGAAATTTGCCAACCGCGGAAATGAACTACACCACTGCTTGGGGAACGACATTCATCCACTGAATCTGACTGTTACAGTAACCCACTGATCTCGTGCGACCGTGCTGGGGATTGTCTTCACCGTTCTGAAAAGGATTCTGTCATAACAGATTGCTTGCTTGTCCACGTTAGGACTCTGTCTGTCATCGATGCGAAGAAATCTCAACTAAGACCTGTCCACGTTAGGATTCCACTTGTCGTTAACCCAGAAAAATCTCGGCAACTCCGCTAGGGATAATTCGTCTGCATTTCCATAAACTGAATCGTCCACGTTAGGAATAAAACTCTTCCACGTTAGGAGTAACACCTGTCCACGTTAGGAATCATTTCTTCTGTATCTGTCCACGTCAGGACTAACCCTTTCATCTTTCCACGTCAGGAAGCAATCTTCTTTCCACATAAGGAGAACTATATCAATCTGTCCACGTAAGGACTCCAATACCACTTGACATGTCCGCGTCAGGACTCCATTCTTTCCACGTAAGGAATTCAACTTTGGTTCTGAACCTGTCCACGTCAGGACTCAACTTTCCACGTAAGGAGTACATCATTCTTCCACGTCAGGAATCTTGAATCTGTCCACGTAAGGACCCCAATTTTTCCACGTAAGGAATAAATCTTCTTTTGAGTCTGTCCACATCAGAATTAAACCCCTTCCATGTCAGGGATACACTCTTTCTTTCCACGTCAGGAATACAAGTCTCTTTCCACGTAAGGAATGCTATCCGTTTTCCACGCAAGGAAACATAACTTTTCCACATAAGGCAACCAATTCCTTCCGATTTGTCCGCGTCAGGACTACATTTTTCCACGTAAGGAATGCCATCTTAATCTGTCCACGTAAGGACTCCACTCTTTCCACGTTAGGAATCACCTCTTTCCACGTAAGGAATCCTCTTCTGATATGTCCGCGTAAGGACTACATCGTCCACGTTAGGACCCACTTCTCCCCGTTAGGAATAATAATTTCTTTGATTTGTCCACGTCAGGACACTGATCTCGTCTTGATTTGTCCACGTTAGGACTCAGGCGTCTTCGACCCGCTGAGGAAATAAGACTTGTCCACGTAAGGACTCACACGCTTGTCTGATCTGTCCACGTCAGGGCACCAACACAAAGAGTAATCACTTTTGTCAACGTCATGACCTCCCATTCCACTAATTTCGAGAACCCGAATCTGCCCACGTTAGGACTAACACACCTCACCAATCCGGGGAAATAAACCTGTCCACGTTAGGACGCCCACTTCTGAAGAAATCCTGTCAATATAGGAATAAATTGTCCACGTCAGGACTTAGTTCTCCATTGATCCCAACCCACAAACTTCTTAGCACTGACGTGACAGCGACTTTGAGATGGACTCTACTGGGGATGTCTGGAAACCAAACTATCGGACGCCTGTTCTGATAACCGGCGGTGGCCTCTGAAATTCTGATTCATGGAACCCCTGATGACAAAAGAGAAACTTATCCTGATAACTCTGTGGGGAATACTGCCGAAACTGACATTATCATTGGATGTCTCATGCCGAGATCTTGAATGTTTGGTTGTTCATTTAAGCAAGAGTTCTCTCCACCTGAACTGCTAGAGTACAGAAATTGCTTCAGCAAAATAAACGCTGAAGATAATGCCGACTCCGCCGGGGATAGCCAGATGCTACAGAATTATTCCAGCAAAATAAATGCTGGGAGGATGAAGTCAACCCTGCTGGGAAATTGGGAACTCAAACCGAGCACCCTGTTGAGGTAACCCCCTGCTGGGGAAAATAACCTTGCTGGGGAATAACAAATGTGCATAGTACGATCGGACTTTCTGCTGGAACGTGAACTGATATTACACAGTATCTCTGACAAAATAAATGACAGGAACCACCATCAACTCTGCTTGGGGGAGTCTTAATCTTCGAGTTCCACTGGAAGGAATGAAAACACTCGCAAAGAGAATTCCGTTGGGGATGGGATGATTCTCTTGGGGAAAATTAACTGACTTCACTGGGGGAGAGGATGATTCTCTCGGGGAAAGATGAACCTGTCTGAACACAGCCTTACGATCTTGGAATCGTCAATTCCCTTTGCACATGCTACGACTAGCTGGAGAGTTCGATCCTTCTTCAGGAAGAACCTGCATGACCTGCGTGAAGACTGAGTCTTTCGTTATCGCGATCTTTTGTTTGTATTCCTCATAGGGCTATGAAACCTGCAACAACACAAACAAGGCAAGACAAGCCTATGCAACCAAATCTATTCAGGTTAGTGACATCCTTTTCGGTTAATTCAAAGCTTTAGCAATTGTCGGCAAGGGCCAGTGATGTTATACACGTGCTAGTTTCAGTAAACTTAGGCGATTTATCATGCACAAAACAGTAAAGAATCAGTATCAAGTACTGAATAACATATTTTCATTGATTGGGCCCCTGAATGGGCGGAGTTTTTTTATACACGGGATGTAACTCCTGAAAAGAGGAAGCTACGCAAAGCAAATATACAAGTATGCAAGTATGCACAAGAAGCATGAATATTGACAACTTCAATTTGTACACATGTCGGCAACGGGATGCAGATGAACACTACGAACTGATCCTCCCATGACTCGCCCGACTCTAATGCTTTCCCGGTATCCCCACTTCTGAAGAGATTGTATCCGATAACTGGCTCCTCAAATATATTTTCCCGCATTGATGCTCATTGAATTCGGACCGCAGTCATTTGCTTTTCAAATCCCTAACTTTTGCGTGAACCGCCCTTTACGGGTTTTCAGTTCACCGGGATACCCTTTTTTGCCGAAGCCGCCCAGTGTAGGTTTTCAACTTCGCGGGTGTACATTTTTTCAATTTTATCCCTAACTTTTGCCCGAACCTTTCATTCTGTTTTTGGTTCGCCAAGATGCCCCATTTTTGCCTGGACTCTCTTTTTCTGTCCAGCGGGTCTATTTTAAGCAAAGTATTTTTTAACTGCGTCCGAATTCACAGGTGACGTGAAGTCTTCTCCGTCCATGGTGGACAACAACAACGCTCCTCCTGAAAAGACCTTACTGACAACGTATGGCCCTTCGTAGTTGGGGGTCCACTTGCCCCTGTGATCTGCTTGCGGCGGGAGAATCCTTTTCAGCACAAGGTCGCCCGTCTGAAAGCTTCGTGGATGTATCTTCTTGTCGTACGCTTTCTTCATTCGGCTCTGGTACAAACGACCGTATGCTAGGGAAGCTAGCCTCTTCTCGTCCATTAAGCTCAGTTGGTTCAATCTATTCGTTACCCATTCTGCCTCGTCCAGCTGAACGTCTCGCAATACCCTCAGAGAAGGGATCTCAACTTCCAATGGTAATACCGCTTCCATTCCGTATACTAACGAGAACGGAGTTGCCCCGGTTGATGTGCGTACCGTCGTACGATAACCGTGCAAAGCAAAAGGTAGCATTTCATGCCAATCCTTATAGGTCACCACCATTTTCTGAACAATTTTCTTGATATTCTTATTGGCCGCCTCAACAGCGCCATTCATCTTGGGTCGGTAAGGAGAGGAGTTGTGATGTTCGATCTTGAAATTCTGACAGAGCTCCTTCATCATTTTGTTGTTCAGATTTGAACCATTATCCGTGATTATCCGCTCGGGGATCCCATATCGGCAAATGATATCTCTTTTGATGAATCTGGCCACCACTTGCTTCGTTACATTCGCGTAAGACGCCGCTTCCACCCACTTGGTGAAATAATCGATTGCTACTAGGATGAACCGGTGCCCATTAGAAGCCGTCGGCTCGATCTTTCCAATCATATCAATTCCCCACATCGAGAATGGCCATGGAGATGACATCACATTTAGAGGACTCGGAGGCACGTGTATCTTGTCAGCATAGATTTGGCACTTGTGGCACTTCCTCGCGAACTTGAAACAATCAGTTTCCATCGTCAGCCAAAAGTAACCTGCCCTCAGCAGCTTTCTCGTCATAGCATGCCCACCAGCATGCGTACCAAAGGTACCTTCGTGAATTTCCTCCATGAGAAGCTTTGCCTCTTTCTCGTCTACACAACGCAACAACACCAAATCGTGGTTTCTTCTGTACAAGACGCCATCCGGATTCAAGTAGAAATTACCCGCTAATCTCCTGAGAGTCTTCTGATCTTGACTGGATGCCCCAGCCGGATACTCTTTATTCTTCAGGAAATTAAGGATATCAAAATACCACGGTTTGTCGTCAGATGCTTCATCGATAGCAAATACATAAGCTGGCCTGTCAAGCCGAGAGATAATGATTCGGGGAGCTTCGTTCCAGAAGTTGACCTTGTACATGGAAGACAAAGTGGCGAGAGCGTCAGCCATTTGATTCTCTGCCCGCGGTACATGATGCAATTCAACCTTGTCGAAGAAAGGCAACAATCTCCTTGCATAATTCATGTAATGTATCAAATTGGGCTGACGTGTCTCCCATTCCCCTTTGATCTGATTCACCACCAGGGCTGAGTCTCCGTATACGTCTAGATGTTTGATTCGCAAATCAATGGCTTCTTCAAGCCCCATTATACAAGCTTCGTATTCGGCCTCATTGTTGGTAACGGCAAAGGTCAATCGGGCAGTAAACGGGATGTGCGACCCGTGTGGCGTGATGATGATTGCTCCTATTCCGCTACCGTAAGCATTCACGGCTCCGTCAAATATCATCTTCCATTTGGACCCCAACTCTGGTCCTTCGTCTGGCAACGGCTCTTCGCAATCTTTCATCTTTAAATACATGATATCCTCGTCGGGAAAATCAAATCTCATCGATTGGTACTCTTCAATAGGCTGCTCCGCCAGATACTCAGACAGTACACTCCCCTTTATAGCCTTCTGCGAGACGTATTGAATATCATATTCGGTCAAGACCATCTGCCAACGGGCGATTCTACCTGACAACGCCTGCTTTTCAAATACATATTTGATAGGATCCATCTTCGAGATGAGCATGGTTGTATGATTCAGCATGTACTGCCTCAAACGCTTGGCGGCCCAGGCTAGCGCGCAACAAGTTTTCTCCAGCATTGAGTATTGAGATTCACAGTCTGTAAATTTCTTACTCAAGTAATAGATTGCATGCTCTTTTCTCCCTGTCTCGTCGTGTTGACCGAGAACACAGCCCATGCTTCCCTCAAGAACCGTCAAATACATGATCAAGGGTCTCCCTGCCACTGGGGGTATCAAAATAGGAGGCTCCTGCAGATACTTCTTTATTTTATCGAACGCCTTTTGACAATTTTCGTTCCACGTTACAGCTTGATCTTTCTTCAACAGCTTGAATAATGGTTCACACGTGGCCGTTAGGTGAGATATGAACCGAGCAATGTAGTTCAACCTCCCTAAAAACCCGCGCACCTCTTTCTCTGTTTTAGGCGTCGGCATTTCTTGAATTGCTTTTATTTTAGCAGGATCGACCTCTATTCCTTTTTCGCTTACGATAAACCCCAGGAGCTTACCCGATCTCACCCCGAAGGTGCATTTATTAGGGTTCAGCCTCAGCCTGAACTTCCTAAGTCTTTTAAACAACTTCAGCAGATTCACCAGATGCTCTTCCTCCGTCTGGGATTTGGCAATCATATCGTCAACATAAACTTCGATCTCTTTATGCATCATGTCATGGAAAAGAGTCGTCATCGCACGCTGATATGTTGCCCCAGCATTTTTCAAACCAAAGGGCATCACTTTGTAGCAAAATGTTCCCCACGGCGTTATGAAAGTAGTCTTCTCCATATCCTCTGGCGCCATTTTAATTTGATTGTAGCCTGAAAAGCCATCCATGAAGGAGAATACGGAGTACTGAGCAGTATTATCAACTAACACGTCAATGTGAGGAAGTGGAAAATCGTCTTTTGGGCTTGCTTTGTTCAAATCTCGATAATCCACACACATCCGAACCTTGCCATCTTTCTTTGGCACTGGTACGATGTTGGCAACCCATGAAGGATACTTCGTCACAGCCAGGAAACCAGCGTCCCACTGTTTCTGAACCTCCTCTTTGATCTTCATTGCCATATCTGGTCGAGTTCTGCGAAGCTTTTGTTTGACCGGCGGGCAATCTTCTTTCAGTGGCAGGCGATGCACGACCATATCTGTATCGAGCCCGGGCATATCCTCATACGACCAAGCGAATACATCACTATACTCTTGGAGCATTTCAACCAGTCTCCGCTTGATATCTTCCTGCAGCGCGGCTCCGATACGAATGTTTTTCTCAACCCCTTCCGACCCCAAATTGATAATTTCGATGACCTCGTCGTGAGGCAGAATGGCTCTATCCTCTTGCTTTACTAACCAAGACAGTTCTTCAGGAACGTCGCTATCTTCGACAACCTCTTCTTCAGCCTGAAACACCGGGTGCTCAAAGTCGGGACGAGTCATAGGTGGTTCAAGGATGTCATCTGAAAATGTTATCCTGCAAAAGGAATGGTTAAGTGCTTCAAAATGCGTATAAAGCGAATAACCACGTTGCCATTTTATTGAAAAAATATAAAACAAGAAAGACAGGGATTACGGTATTTGCACATGAAAAAACGCCATTTATTTAATGATTAACACGCAATGTTTATAACAACACAGCCCTAAGCAAATCCTGATGCCCCGGGCAAGACATCAGATCATTCAACAATTAGTAAAGCAAAGCATTACTGTTTAAAAGTCACAGGAACAAGCTCCTGAATAGACCAGTTGCACAGTCCTTGTCCTGGCGTGCTTGGCTGAATCCAGGCATCCATATCACAGTCGCTGTCTCCTTCATCGGACTCTGAAGCAGCATTGACAGTTTCATGACATACTCCACTGGCAGAGATGATAATCGGCTTTCTGAAACGGGGGGCTCTCACGGAAGGAGTTGATGACGACGGTTGGTACCCCAGTCCGAACCGGTCCATCTTCACAGGAATGTCCAGCACTTTGCCACAGCCCTTGGCTTCTCCTGCTTCCACTAGAGCTTGAGCTTCCTTATACGATGAGACAGCTATCTCTGGCACTTTGCTCGGCCCGGGACCTTTGTCCTTGATGTGCAAACCTTCGAATGCCTGGCATGGTGTCTCGTGGATCTCCCCGTCGACTTCCACATATTTAAATGAAGATAAATGGCTGACCAGGATGTCTTCTTCTCCGCACACGGTGACTACACTGTCTCCGATCATATATTTCAACTTCTGATGCAGGGTAGACGTGACTGCCCCCGCCCCATGAATCCAGGGTCTTCCAAGCAAGCAGCTGTACGCAGGCTGTATATCCATGATATAAAACTCAGTCGCAAACACTTCCGGCCCCACTTGCAGAGGCAAAGTGATTGATCCAAAGACTGTTCTCCGCGTGCCGTCAAATGCTCTGACTACCAAATCACTGGGTGTACACAAAATTCCTCGAACATCCAGCTTCATCATCGCCTTCTTGGGCAACACATTCAAAGATGATCCGGTGTCAACCAATACGTGCGACATTACTGATCCTCTACACTCAACAGATACGTGTAATGCCATATTATGATCTCTCCCTTTCGGAGTCAAGTCAAAATCGGTAAAGCCCAAGCTGTGGCCTGCATTCACATGTGCCAATACTCCTTCTAGCTGATTTACGGAGACGTCTTGGGGTACAAAAGAGGTGTCCAGGACTTTCAGCAAAGCGTTTCTGTGAGCTTCCGAACACAACAGCAATGATAGGATAGATATTTTAGACGGCGTCTGCTGCAGATGCTCCACAATCTTATAATCACTTTTTCGAATTAAGCGCATGAACTCTTCTACATCCCTCGATGCTGCTTCTTTTTCACTTGCTTGTACCGGAACATTTTCAACCACTTTCCCTTTTCCTTTTGCTAGTCTTTCAGCCTCCACTTCAGGAGATATAAAGATCCTGCCACTCCTCGTCATGCCTCCTGAACCAACAACATTATCCACAATCTCCACTGGCTGTTTGTTAACATCAATCTTTATCCCATCACAATACACCTCTAACCCATATGACCATGGGACTGCTTTCGTGTTCTCGTACGGGATTGGCCCGGCCTTAGTTATGGTGATCGGTGGTCGCTGAGCTGGTGCTGCAATAGTGATCGTCTTCCGAGGAATCGTTACTGTGGCCACATCACTCCGATTATCCACTACTGCCCCTGCAGGCTCTTCAGTTGCCGCTCGATCAAACTGCAATATGCCCTCATCAATTAAAGCCTGAATGCCTTTCTTCAAATCCTCACACCCCCCAGCTAGGGTCCAACAGTCTAAGCAATACTCGTTACATCCTGGGTAGACACCTCCTTGTAACAGTCGGCTCTTTATCTCGCTCAGCGGCGTCTTTAAATCTTCAACATTCATAATAAGATTCAGACCTTCCTCAGTCAGAACGGCGTTTGCCCCATGATTAGGCATGGGTTTCTGGACTATATTCGGACCTGCCGTTCCGAAATTGATAGTCTTGTTGTCTAGGAGATCCTGCACAACGTGCTTAAAAGCATGGCAACCTTCTATATCGTGACCCGGGGCTCCAGAATGAAACTCGCAGTGTCTGTTTGCATCGTAGCCGAACGGGGGAGCTCCCGTTATTGGTGCCAGAGTTCTTTTCTCTACCAGATTCAATCCCAACAATGTCTTCAACAAATCGGCATATGTTGAGGGAGGCTTCTCAAACACTCTTCTCGGTTTACTACCCTGGAATCTTCGTTGAGCCTGCTGTGCCCCCTGCTGAGGCTGCTGCTGCTGTGGCATTGGCTGTTGCTGAACCGGTTGTTGTTGCTGGAGTGGTGGTTGTTGATACGGGATAGTAACACTCGCCACCTGCTGCGGGTGACGATATTGACCTCGTCCCCTGCCTCGGCCCCGGCCTCGGCCTCCAAATACTGCGCTTGCCTCGCCCTGACGGCGTCCACCATAAGCTTTCCTATTACTGCCAGATGCAGTTGATTCCTCGACTTGGAACTTTCCTTGCTTAATATTACGTTCAATCTTTTCTCCCATTAGAATCAGGTCTGAAAAGCTGGCCAGAGACGTATGAAACAGCATATCATGAAACAGCCCTGTGAATGTGCCGACAAACATGTCATTCATTTCCTTATCTTCTACAGGAGGACGGACCCTGGCAGCCATATCGCGCCACCTTTGCGCGTACTCTTTAAAACTCTCCCCCTTCTTTTGTGAAAGCCCGGCCAACTGGACCCGATTGGGCGCCAGGTCGCTGTTATACTTGTAGTGGGCTACAAATGCCTCTGCTAATTGCTTCCATGTCTTGATATCAGTTGGCTCCAACCCCATGTACCACTCTAGGGAAGGGCCCGACAGACTATCCTGAAAGAAATGCATTAGCATTCTTTCATCAGTTGAGTATGCAGACATCTTTCTGTAATAAGCTCGTACATGCACTTTCGGACATGTGTCTCCTTTGTACTTGTCAAACGTAGGGGCTTTGAACTTAATTGGCACCCTTAAGCCAGGTACTAAGCCCATTGTTGCCATGTCCAAACCCACAGCACTCTGGTTTAGGACTCCCTTCATCTGCTCTTCCAGCATTCTAATCTTTTGGGAATCATCCATCGGCCCTTCAAAACCTCCTCCGGAGAAGGCGTCCTCCTGCTGATCTTCTTGCCACATACCGTTTCCAGCTCCGTACCCATCATATCCATTATTACGTCCAGCTCTGATCTGATTCATCCCCGGACCTCGGCCTCTGTTGCCGTACCCTTGAACACCTCCAGCAGGACCAAAAGCCATAAATCCAGTACCGTTTCCGTTTCCAAAGCTTCCGTAACCCTGATTGACCATACCATAACCATCTTGCCCAAAGCCTTGAGCATTAAAGCCATACTTCCCAGTGTTATCGAATCCCTGATCGTTGAATCCGAATCCAGTATTGGCAAAGCCATTGCCTCCTAGATTATCTCCCAAATTGACATCACCCAGCCCAGCATTATGGACAGCGGTCTCATTCCCAACTCCGACGTTACCATTCACAGCAGCGGTAGCGTTGTTGATATTGGCGGCAGGTGTATTGACTACAGGCGGAGCTACTGGCGTGGGAGTGCCGTCTCCATGAACAGTATCGACCCGTACAGACTGATGATCTTCATTACCATGACCAGCGTTTCGGGCCAACAGAGGCTGGACCATGGCCTGCAAATTCTCCTGCCCTTTTGCTATAGCTTCCATGGTCTGCATGAAGAGAGCGAGCTTCTCGCGCACATCTTGCATCTCGTTCTGCATTTGGTCCATGATTTTTCGACAATTGGAGCGGGTAGAATAGCGGTGCGGATGTTGATCTGCAATCCTGTTAAGTACCTGGTACAGAGCAGGACATAAGACACTTATTCAAAAATTACCTGTAATGCAATATGAGTATGAATGCAATGCAATATGTCTGTGCATTAGGGAAGTTCATTCCCCCAGTTCTAGTGTGAAGGTGCCGGTGCAGTGATAGTGTTGACAATAGGAATATCGGAGCTGAATCATAGAAAGCCTCATATATTGCAGGGAGAATCAATAAGCCCAGGGTACAATATCACTGAGAGTACAAAGAAGGCATGACCTCAACCAACAATCCTGGTGATGGTCAGCACTATGCAAATAAAGCATACAAGTTACTACATGAAATGATCAATCCTCCCAAAAGTCTGGTACTCCTCTATCAACTTCTTGGTCTCCGGATGGCTTGGTCGATCAAGCAGCCCTTCAACAAGCTGGTTTCTCCTCTTAAGGACACGGCGTACGTCTTCAGCAGTTTCTTCCCATGTTGCTTCTCCGAAGCAATCTTCTAACTTTCGCTTCTGAGACACTGCTTCATCTCTGGATTTGATTGCCTTGTTCAGTGCATGCTGGACACTATACCGGGTTATCACTTCTTCCTCACACTTCTTAATGCTAGACCTCAACTTCTCCTCGAGGTCGGAAATTTGCTGCTTTAGCTTATCTTCCCTCTTCTTGTTGTTAGTGAGTGTAGCATTCCAAGTCTTATTGCAAGAAGATATCTCTCGGTGAGCGATGTCAAGCGCCTTCTTCTTGGATTCAAGCATGTCATGGGAGCTTCTGAACTCTTGCCCCAGACGTTCGCGCTTCTTCTTTTCTTCAGTCAACTCAGCCCCTAACCTGTTTAACAGCTCGATCTGTTGTTGGAAAGCATATACGGCCTTGTTTTTCTCACTGCGTACTTGAGCTAGCTCTTGCTCTAACCCTTCGTTGATCTTCATTAAGGCTTCTTTTTCTCTCACAATTTGCTCGTACGCCTCCCTAGAAACAGTAGTTGGCTCTTCTGCCGGAATAAGAACGAGGATTGGTGCGTCTGGAAATGGCATCTTCAACTGGCTTGCTCTTTCCTGGATCCAAACCCTGTAAGGTGCATAGGCCTGGCAATCGTTCTTACCTAACAGTGGTTTCCCTTTGCGGTTAATACGCATCCAGGCATGCTGCAGCTTGGCTAGTAACTCCCCCTTCAAATCCCCTGTGAAGTACAGAGATTCCTGTACTTCTTCCTCCTGCGGTGGATTCTTCAGTGCATATCCGAACTGGCGAATGAATAGAGAAGGGTTGTAATTGATACACCCTTTTCTTCCTATCAACGGCACATTAGGGTACCCAGAACAACTGAAGATGAGCTCAGATCCCAACAGGTCTCGATCAAACCACTCCATATCTTCCGACGATAGCCTCATCAGGCGCTCTGGCCAACCAGCTGGGACTGTAGTCTCTGCAACAGATCTTCTCTTAGGAAGGTGACTCTCAAACCACCTACTCAACAAGGGTACACACAGATGAACATTCTTCCCTCTTCCCTTCTCGTTCTTGTAATGCAGTGAGTGGTAGAGATCTCCGAGTAAGGTAGGTACAGGATTACCAGCGGCAAACAAGTAGAAGGCGTCGAAGTCCACAAAATCCGGTATATTGGGGAACAGTACTATGCCATAAATGCACAAGGCCAACACAGCATTGAAAGCAACCCAGCACCCGCTCTTGGCATACTCTTGGGCTTTACCAACTAAGAATTGGAGTGAGAAGCCTGGAACTCCACGGGAGACAGTAGTCACAAGTTCAGAAGCATCAATATGCAAGGCTTTTGCCAAATCCTCCGGCTTGGGCTTGGCGTCATAATGAATGAACGGAACCTGGTTCTGCACGGGCAGCTCAACATACTCAGCGTATTCCTCCAGGGTTGGTCCCATAATAAAGTCAGAGAACGTAAAGCACCTCAAAGCAGGGTCGTAGAATTGCATCAAAGCATACAGCCCATCTAACTCTACCTCTGTAGGTTTGCACACCAATCTCAGTAGTCTACCATAGCTCATCCGGAAGCTCCTACGAACACCCTCATCAGCAAGAGAGATCAACCCAAGTAGAGGAACAATATCAGGCGTAGGCAATTTGTAAGCAACCGTTCTCCTTAAGCTAGTCATGATAAAACACTCAGAAGTCTGGGCACTAGAACTAGGGAAATGCAAATGCACCTGCAGCACAAACACACGTTAGTGAAATGCAAATGGTAATGGATATGCAGTGATGCAATGCAAGTAACATGCAATAGGGACCAAAGCTGTAGCTGAATAGCCTGAACCCAATCAAGAAAGGTCTCAGATAGACCATCCAGACGTCCTCAAGCCCTGGTCTCAGATATACCTCAAACAAAGCTCCAATATTGGTCTCTGATAGACCCCATAATCATAACCTGAATGGTCTCTGGCAGACCTCAGATCATATCCCCCACTGGTCCCTGACAGACCTCAGAACACATCTCCAAATAGTCTCTGACAGACCTCGGAACACACCAACTGGTCTCTGACAGACCTTAGAACACATCTCTACCTGGTCTCTGACAGACCTTAGAACCCTCCATAAATATCCAGGATCCTGATCAAGAAACAAACCGGTGGTCTGAAGGTCTAGTTACCTGCATAACCCTGAATCCCCTCACAGGTGGGTGGCCCTATAACTGGCACAAGGTACGGCATCCTATGCGGTCGTCGGCGTCACAGACTTTCAGGGTTGATGATACGATTCCCAGAAGGAGTGGCATCATCAATTCCTGAAGAGGCCTCACTTAGCCAACTTCCAAATGATCGGTCCCCAGAGTCGACAATCCAACTAACCAGCAACCCACGCCAACCAAAGGAAGGGGCAGGAAGCCAACCAGAGGAACCTCGTCTGAGTGTAGATTTCATGGGACACCAAAGCAAGCAAATCAAGCGGGCGCCCACTAATTTCTACTCTAATTCTAGGTGCACTCAAGCCCAGGTCCGGCTTCTCACTCAATATCAGAATACCCGTCACACCCCAACATACAGCAACAATAATCAATATATAAAGCTGAAAAAATAGAAGGTTAGAAATATAAAATAACTCCATACAAAATCCTCGACGGGAAAACAAGCGCTAGGATTGACTCTCTTAAGGGACGTTGGATCCCAAATGCATAAGAACCATCGCAGTCCTTAGCAGCCAGGGGACGTTGGATCCCCAGCAGAGTCGCCAGCTGTCGCTACTGCGAAAATCGGCGCCGGCTGAACAGAAGAGTTGCCACCGTGCGTTATTTGTCCCACAGGAGGGAAAGGAAACGCTCAGAGTAAACCTCGCACAACATGGGAAAGGTATGGTCGTCGCAACCAAAACCTGGGTTCGGGAGTCGGTTACGCAAGGGGAAGGCATTAGCACCCCTCACGTCCGTCGTACTCGACGGGATCCACGCTTGTTTTCGGGTATGAATTGTTATTCTATCTAAACTATAGGTCAAGGGTTAAAAAGAAAATAAAATGAAAATAAAATGACTCGGCAAAGTATCGCACTTTATGCCTACGTATTCCCGTCTGGAACGAGAAATCAGAGTCAACGTAGTTCGCCCACCTACGGGAAAGGAGGGGAAGGTTGCTCGCTAGGATATCGCATCCTATGCCTACGTACTTCCACACAGCATGGAAGATCAGAGCAAACGTAGTTCGGGCCACGGAAGACACAAGCTTGTCTGGGTTAATTTTATTCCTTCTGAAAAAGGTTTTTCTGATTAACAGTCCAAGAGGACAAAAATGACGTCTTGATGAGTTCACATTCTTTTACGGAAGAAGTGTCTTTTATTGTGTTTGAAATCTTTATGTGTTTTTCTGTTTGTTTTGAGAAAGAAAGAGACAGAACTCTAACCTACGGTTGCGAAGGGAAACAAACTAACCTAATGTTATCATGCATGGGTTAAGACCTAGTGTCTATCATGCTCCTCTCTTGCGCAGAGAGAAACAGAGATCCTACGGGATAGGCAGAAACAGAAACAATAACAGATATAATAAAGCAGTAAAATGCATGGATGCAACAGTACAAGCGAGGCAAGGGAGTCCCACTCAACCTCGAACCTAGAAAACAATAGGCGAAAGTGAACTGGATTCACTTTCAACCCAACAGGGTAAGCAGCAAACAATACAGTCCAGAAAACCAATCAATACATCAGAAATGAAATACAGCAATAAAACAAACAGCTTCAGCAGCTCTGAATCAACATCTGGCTTCAAGTAATCTCCAATCAGTTACAGTCTTCAACAAGCATCAATCTCCATCTTCATGGCCTTTAGGAAAGGGCTTTGATCATCATTCTTCCATCTGCAATGGCTTTTCTTCAAGCTCAAACCTCCAGGATGAGGGATTAGTCACAAGAGTGAATTGGGTGTTAAGCAATCAGTTGACTACCAAGGGTGGTGAACAGACTGCTTCTAACACAAGAGACATTTTCTCTCAAGAGTTCTATCTCTTAGACCCTATCACCAAGCCTTCCAAAGGAAGGGGGTGAGTGTCTTAGAGAGACTCTGAATCACAGAGAAGAATGGATGCAGACAAGGCAATCCATGTTTGAGAAACAAACTTTCTAACCTAGAGCTCTGCCTAGCTCCTAAACCCTAGTATCCTCAGCAGCTGCTAGCAAGAACCTCCTCTTCAACTCTGGAAGTTGATCTTCAATCTCTGGCTCTCCAATGGTCTTCATCTCCTCAAGTCTTCAGCTCTCCTAAGTCCCCAGACAACCCTAATACCCAAGCAAGCAAGCAATAATCCCCAGAGGGCACACCACACCAGTCAATCAGACATACACAGAGTATTAATAGCAGTAGGGGAGTCCTGACTTTTCTAAGGGGATCTAATAACTACCCATAGCCCCTATAGTCCCATAACTAATCTAGTTAAACCCTAAGTCCTAAGGGAAAGAATCAAACTTCTTAAGTCATCACCTAAAAACCCTAATTTGTTCATGTTGTTCACACCTACACTAAGCACCTAAATTTAACTTCTAAAAATGGGAACTAAATGGAATCTACAAGTTCAATGTCTAATCTAAACAACCTAAAAAGAATGAACAAAAAATATGAAAGCATCTAGTAGAACAAAAATTAACAAAATCATGCATGAAATGAAGCTATTTAAAATGTCATTTATTTAGAAAATATGGGAAAAATATCAAATAAAAAATAAAATGCAATTTTTATTTTTTATAATTTTCTAGACATTCTAATGAAAATGTAAAAAAAAGAATGAGTTAAAAATAATATTTTTTTCATTTAGTTATGATTTTTAGAAGATTAATGAAATATGAAGAAAATTAAAAAATAAAAAATACAAGAGAAGGAGGGAGGGGGTGAGAATAGAAATGGATTCACGTGCAATTCACAATGGGCTCAGGTCACGGGGGTGTGGGTAGCGATCAAAGCACTAAGCCCGCCCGTTTCATTAAATGAAACGGTGCGTTTTGGCTTCTACATCTCTCCCTCCAAATTTCAGTACGAATGAGAGCCACACGATCTTGGTCTTGGGTCAATGGTCTAACACGCAATGGACAGCCACGATTGCTTCTTCTTCCTCCTTGTGTTCATGAAGCTAGGGTTTCCACCATGGATACACATGCACGTATACACTTCAAGCTCTATGTTCTCTCTCCACAGTCCATGGATCAACACGATATAAACATGAAAAACGCTCCAATTTTCTTCCTCTACAAGACTATGGTGGTAGTTTGTTTTGAAACTCAACATAACTCTCAACCCGATAGCAATAAGCTCTGGCCACCATGAAAATACTCTGGTATGCATCATCAAGATTCTCACTCAAACCTGTACTAATCTACTCTATGCCTAATGGTGATTATTCTAATCTATCAAACTAACATTATAATGCACTCTACTACAAGTTCTAAGTCTAAAAAGCTTCGAGCACCTGTTAACAATTATCACTAAACAGCACCAAACTCATCCTAATCGTTCTACTAACAACCTAGATCACATCTAAACTAATAAAACTATGTAACTCTAACTAAATTAAGCAAGTTAGAGCAATTTGCACCTTGAGCAAGTTCTTGTGGATGATGATGAATCTTGTGAATCCAAGCCTTTGGATGCTTCAATCTGGATCTATTCTTGCAGCAAGTGATTCTGTATGCACTATCTCGATGGATCTTGCACTGTATCTTGATCTTCACATGAAATTGCAAATTGTGTATGGTTGATGGAAGCACACGAAATTGAGCAAATTACACTATGTTCTTGGCTGAATCCTATGGCATGATGATGAATCAGTATGATGAAATTGATTTTGATGGTGATTGGTGAAGAAATTGGTGAATTGAAATGAATTTGCAAGTGAGAGAGAAATGAGAGAAAAGTGTGAATTCTATGGAGTTTTTTTGCACAAATGAGGATTCAACCCTTGCTCAATTCTGATTTCATGAATATATAGTGCTCAAATGAACTTTCTAGAACCATCTTGCAACTTCCCTTGCATTCCAAATTGAATCCATTTTGGTTATGTTTCTTCAAATGCAAGTAACCATAAATAACTTTTCTTTTTCCTTCTAAACTCAAAAAAGTGCTTGAACCATTGTCTTTGAAATGTCTTTTCCATTCAAAATGACCTATAATTTTGCATCATTTGACCAAGATATGAAAAATCTCATTTTTTAAGCCATTTTTCTTCATTAAATTCACCAATTTTGAAACCTTGTGCTGTGAACTTTTACAATCTCTCATGGTCACTTTTCTAGACTCAAAATGTCATTTGGAGCAAGTTTGATGTTGTAAGTTTTTCCATTTGAGGCCTCCTTGTATGAGTTTTGGACATAGGTTAAAATGACCTGTAATTCACAAATGACCAAAATACCCTTTGCTTGCCAAGACCATAAGTTGAGCTCCACACATCATATGAGGGCATGCTATACCATTCTAGAAAGCTAAGACAATGAGGAACAATTCTTATGTTGACCAGAAATTCACTTGAAATCTCCTTGAGGGGTAAAAATTGCTTGGAAGTCAAGCCACTTTCACAGACAAAATTTCAGATACCTCAGATGACCTGTAACTTGCAAGGACCATAACTTGAGTTCTATAAATCTCATTGATGTCTTCCACCACTCAAATTAAAGGTCTTGAGATCCTCTACAAGTTTCATGTTGGCCAAGAAGCCATTTGAAGCTTGCATTTTGACTTGCCTTGCTTGGAAATTTGACCTAAACTAGGGGATTTTACACAGAAACCCTAATTTAGAAACCCCTCTTCTCCTTGATTTCTCTTGAATCCTTCTTAGCATATCTCCATATCCTTCTTTATATGTCCAATGATGAACCCCACATCTCTCCACTAGACTTGAATGCCCCTTAAATCAGTCAATTGACCTAGGGTTGACCTAGGGTTGACCCAGATGAAACCCTAGTTGACTGCCTTCAGCTATAGCTCTTGTGACTACACCAATGACTTGTCTCCTTCTCCAAATGACTTTATAAGTCCTCCAAGATGTCTAGATACTCCCCCTGCTCCATCCACAGCTCACAACCTCTTTGTTGATCCTCAGACACCCTCAGTTAGGAGATAGATGAACTGCTTGATCCATTGACTTGATAGCTTCCAAATTCTTTTCTGATGACTTGAATGAGATTGAATTTGAATAATAACCTCTTGATAGGCCTCTAGAGATGAGAATAATGATTGGTCCCCTGTTGAATGACTTGCTATGCTTATGCTATGCAGATGATTAGTCTATGTACATGACTCTATATGCAAATGCTAATGATATTGAAACATAAACCAAGTGAATAAGGTTGAGCAAATTTTAGGGTGCAACAAGCGGTTGATTCCTATGGGAGTGGTATCGGGGCTATCATTACGACTCCTCACGGATCCCATATCCCGTTTACTGCAAGACTGACGTTTCCAGTTACCAACAACGAAGCCGAGTATGAAGCATGTATTATGGGTCTAGAAGAGGCAATTGATTTGAGAATCAAGAATCTAGACATATATGGTGACTCAGCGCTTGTAATCAATCAGATCAAAGGGGAGTGGGAAACTCATCAAGCGAATCTAGTGCCGTACATGAACTATGCCAGGAGGCTGCTT
>CAWUDS030007379.1:0-124995 GCA_963859935.3 Lathyrus sativus
CCAGCATGTCATGGGAGCTTCTGAACTCTTGCCCCAGACGTTCGCGCTTTTTCTTTTCCTCGGTCAACTCAGCTCCTAACCTGTTTACCAGCTCAATCTGTTGCTGGAAAGCATATACGGCCTTGTTTTTCTCGCTGCGCGCCTGGGCTAACTCTTGCTCTAACCCTTCGTTAATCTTCATCAGGGCTTCTTTCTCTCTCACAACCTGTTCATATGCTTCTCTAGAAACAGTAGTCGGCTCTTCTACCGGAACGGGAACGAGAATTGGTGCGTCTGGAAACGGCATCCTCAACTGACTAGCCCTCTCCTGAATCCAAACTCTATAAGGTACATAGGCCTGACAGTCATTCTTTCCTAACAACGGCTTCCCTTTGCGGTTAATACGCGTCCAGGCATGTCGCAACTTGGCTAATAACTCCCCCTTCAAATCTCCCGTGAAGTACAGAGATTCCTGTACTTCCTCCTCTTGAGGTGGATTCTTCAGCGCATATCCAAACTGGCGAATGAATAGAGAAGGGTTGTAATTGATACACCCTTTTCTTCCCATCAACGGCACATTAGGGTAACCGGAACAACTGAAGATGAGCTCCGATCCCAACAGGTCCCTATCAAACCACTCCATATCTTCCGACGATAGCCTCATCAAACGCTCCGGCCAACCAACTGGAACTGTAGTCTCTGCAGCAGATCCTCTCTTAGGAAGATGACTCTCAAACCACATACTCAACAAGGGTACGCAAAGATGAACATTCTTCCCTCTTCCCTTCTCATTCTTGTAATGCAGTGAATGGTAGAGATCTCCGAGTAAGGTAGGTACAGGATTACCAGCGGCAAACAAGTAGAAAGCATCGAAGTCCACAAAATCCGGTATATTGGGGAACAGTACTATGCCATAAATGCACAAGGCCAACACAGCATTGAAAGCAACCCAGCACCCACTCTTGGCATACTCTTGGGCTTTACCAACTAAGAACTGAAATGAGAAGCCTGGAACTCCACGGGAAACAGTAGTCACAAGTTCAGAAGCGTCAACATGCAAGGCTTTTGCCAATTCCTCCGGCTTGGGTTTGGCATCATAATGAATGAATGGAACCTGGTTCTGCACAGGCAGCTCAACATACTCAGCGTATTCCTCCAAGGTTGGTCCCATAATAAAGTCAGAGAACGTGAAACACCTCAAAGCAGGGTCGTAGAATTGCATCAAAGCATACAGCCCATCCAACTCTACCTCTGTAGGTTTGCACACCAATCTCAATAATCTACCATAGCTCATCCGGAAACTCCTACGAACACCCTCATCAGCAAGAGAGATCAACCCCAGTAAAGGAACAATATCAGGCGTAGGCAATTTGTAAGCAACCGTTCTCCGTAGGCTAGTCATGATCAAACACTCAGAAGTCTGGGCACTAGAACTAGGGAAATGCAAATGCACCTGCAGCACAGACACACGTTAGTGAAATGCAAATGATAATGGATATGCAGGGATGCAATGCAAATAACATTCAACAGGGGCCAAAGCTGCAACTGAATAGCCTGAACCCAATCAAGAAAGGTCTCAGATAGACCATCCAAAAGTCACCAAACCCTGGTCTCAGATAGACCTAAAATAGAACTCCAACACTGGTCTCCGACAGACCTCAAACCATAACTCACTGGTCTCTGATAGACCTCAAATCCCATCTATAACTGGTCTCTGACAGACCTCATAACACATCTCCAACTGGTCTCTGACAGACCTCATAGCTCTCCCAATGGTCTCTGACAGACCTCAGAATAAATCTCCAAATGGTCTCTGACAGACCTCATAACTCTCCATAAATAACCAGGATCTCTGATCAAGAAATAACCGGTAGTCTGGAGGTCTAGTTACCTGCATAACCCTGAATCCCCTCACAGGTGGGTGGCCCTATAACTGGCACAAGGTACGGCATCCTATGCGGTCGTCGGCGTCACAGACTTTCAGGGTTGATGATACGATTCCCAGAAGGAGTGGCATCATCAAATCCTGAAGAGGCCTCACTCAGCCAATTTCCAAATGATCGGTCCCCAGAGTCGACAATCCAACTAACCAGCAACCCACGCCAACCAAAGGAAGGGGCAGGAGGCCAACCAGAGGAACCTCGTCTGAGTGTAGATTTCATGGGACACCGAAGCAAGCAAAGCAAGCGGGCGCCCACTAATTTCTACTCTAATTCTAGGTGCACTCAAGCCCAGGTCCGGCTTCTCACTCAATATCAGAACACCCGTCACACCCCAGATACAGCAATAATAATCAATATATAAAGCTGAAAATGCAAGGTTAGAAATATAAAATAACTCCATACAACATCCTCGACGGGAAAACAAGCGTTAGGATTGACTCTCTTAAGGGACGTTGGATCCCAAATGCATAAGAACCATCGCAGTCCTTAGCAGCCAGGGGACGTTGGATCCCCAGCAGAGTCGCCAGCTGTCGCTACTGCGAAAATCGGCGCCGGCTGAACAGAAGAGTCGCCAGCGTGCGTTATTTATCCCACGGGAGGGAAAGGAAACGCTCAGAGTAAACCTCGCACAACACGGGAAAGGTATGGTCATCGCAACCAAAACCTGGGTTCGGGAGTCGGTTACGCAAGGGGAAGGTATTAGCACCCCTCACGTCCGTCGTACTCGACGGGATCCACGCTTGTTTTCGGGTATGGATTGTTATTCTATCTAAACTATAGGTCAAGGGTTAAAAAGAAAAGGAAACGACTCGGCAAAGTATCACACTTTATGCCTACGTATTCCCGTCTGGAACGAGAAATCAGAGTCAACGTAGTTCGCCTACCTACGGGAAAGGAGGGGAAGGTTGCTCGCTAGGATATCGCATCCTATGCCTACGTACTTTCATACAGCATGAAAGATCAGAGCAAACGTAGTTCGGGCCACGTACGACACAAGTCTGTCCTTGATTGATTTTTATTCCTTCTGAAAAAGGTTTTTGATTAACAGTCCAAGAGGACAAAAATGACGTCTTGATGAGTTCACATTCTTTTACGGAAGAAGTGTCTTTTATTGGGTTTGAAATCTTTATGTGTTTTTCTGTTTGTTTTGAGAAAGAAAGAGACAGAACTCTAACCTACGGTTGCGAAGGGAAACAAACTAACCTAATGTTATCATGCATGGGTTAAGACCTAGTGTCTATCATGCTCCTCTCTTGCACAGAGAGAAACAGAGATCCTAAGGGATAGGCAGAAACAGAAACAATATCAGATATAATAAAGCAGTAAAATGCATGGATGCAACAATACAAGCGAGGCAAGGGAGTCCCACTCAACCTCGAACCTAGAAAACAATAGGCAAAAGTGAACAGGCTTCACTTTCAACCCAGCAGGATAAACAGCAAACAATACAGTCAGGAAAACCAATCAATACATCAACAAATGCAATACAACAGCAGAAGAAACAGCATCAGCAGCTCTGAATCAACAACTGGCTTCAAGTAATCTCCAATCATTCACAAGCTTCAACAAGCATCAATCTCCATCTTCATGGCCTTCAAGTAAGGGCTTTGATCATCAGTCTTCTATCTGCAATGGCTTTTCTTCAAGCTCAAACCTCCAGGATGAGGGATCAGTCACAAGAGTGAATTGGGTGTTAAGCAATCAGTTGACTACCAAGGGTGGTGAACAAACTGCTTCTAACACAAGAGACATTTTCTCTCAAGAGTTCTATCTCTTAGACACTATCACTAAGCCTTCCAAAGGAAGGGGGTGAGTGTCTTAGAGAGACTCTGAATCACAGAGAAGAATGGATGCAGACAAGGCAATCCATGTTTGAGAAACAATCATTCTAATCTAGAGCTCTGCCTAGCTCCTAAACCCTAGTCTCCTCAGCAGCTGCTAGCAAGAATCTCCTCCTCAACTCTGACAGTTGATCTTCAATCTTTGAATCTCCAATGGTCTTCATCTTCACAAATCTTCAGCTTCCCCAGGGCCCCAGACACACCCAATACCCAATCAAACAATCAACAATCCCTAGAGGGCACACCACACCAGCCAACAGATATACAGACAGTAATAATATCAGTAGGGGAATCCTAATTTTTCTAAGGGATCTAGTAACTACCCATAACCCCTATAGTCCCATAACTAATCTATTCAAACCCTAAGTCCTAAGGGAAATGAAATCAACCTCCTAAGTTGTCACCTAAAAAACCCTAGTTTTGTTCATGATGTTCAAGCATTTATTAATCACCTAAAATTAACTCCTAAAAATGGGAACTAAAATATTTCTACAAGTTGAATATCTCATCTAAACAATATAAAAAGAATGACCAAAAAATATTAAAGCATGTGAGAGAACAAAAATCATGAAAATAATGCATGAAATGAAACTATTTAATATGACATTTATTTAGAAAATATGAAAAAAATATGAAATAAAACTAAAAATGAAATTTTATCTTCCTATAATATTCTAGACATTTTAATGAAAATATGGTAAAAAGAATGAATTAAAAATGAATTTTTATGAATTAGTTATGAATTAATGAAGTTTGTAAAATATTAAAATGAATTAAAAAAATAAATGAATTAAAAATGAGGGAGGGGGTTAGAATAGCAGATACGCCCAGTTATAAATCCAGAATGGGCCACATACGGGGGGTGCGAGTAGCGTTTTGGTTAAGCCCAGCATCAAGTCAGAAACAATAAAAAACTAAAAACGAGCAGGGGGTGAAAATAGAAACAAAACCACGTTGAAATTGGAATGGGCCTATACATTGGGGGTGGGATTAGCATCATAGATTCAGGCCCGCCCGTTTCAATTAATGAAACGGCGCGTTTTGGCCAACTCAATTCCCTCCACATTCTGAATTGAATCTCAGCCCTAGGATGGCCTCACAAGTCAAAGGTCCAACAATAGATACACGGCCACGATTGCGTCTTCCCCAATGGCTCTGCTGAATTAGGGTTTGAGCTTCCATGGCCACCATGCACGAGCCAAGCTTACACCACTCTGTTCTCCCTATCCAGACCATGAATCAACACGATTCCAACATGAAAGATGCTCAGAATCTCTCCCTCTATAATCCTAGGGCATCAGTTTTCTTTGAAATTCACCACAACGACAAACACGATTGAATCAACATCTGGTCACCATGAGATTACACTGATATGCACCAACTCAATTCTTCTTCAAACTTAACCTAAACTAATCTACACATAATGGAGATTAACCTGATCAATCAAGCTAACATTCTAATGCCCTAACCTAATAGATCTTCACCCTAACAGTTTGTTGCACCTGTTATCAACCATCACCAAATCGTTCCAAATTCATCTAAACTAATCTCCTAACCACCTAGATTAAGTCTAAGCTAATAAAATCATGCTAAACTAACTGAATTAAGCAAATCGAATGAAAACTTACCTGATGTAAAACCTTGAGAACAGCTATGGAAGATGTGGATCTGAAGCTTCTAAGTGTTGAATCTTGATCAATCCTTGATGAACTTGATTCTGTATGCAAGCTTTGGATGAGACTTGGCCAGAATTATGCTATCCACTTGAGATTGTGATTTTGATGTTCTTGAGAAAAGCACTCGAAAATGGATGATAATCACTTGATCCTTGCTTCAATTCTGATCTATGATGAATGTTGAATAGGATTGGATTGATTTTGAGGAAGATTGATGAAGATTTTGGAGAATTGGAATGAAAACTCAATGAGAAAGTATGAGAAAAATTTGTGGAATTCTTGGTGCAAATGAGGCCAACCCTTGCCAAATTCATCTTTTCATGCTTATATAGACCCCAATGGTACATTCTAGATCCATCTTGCACATTCCCTTGTTTTCAAACTTTGATCCATTTTTGAAGTGTTTCTTTAATTACAAGTAACCAAAGATAACTCCATTTTTTCCTTCTAAACTCAAAAAAGTGTGTGAACCATTGTTCTTAGAATTGTTTTTCCATTCAAAATCATATATTGGAAGTCTCCATTTGGAATTGGAAATCTCCCAAACCATTTTTCAACTTGAAATTATTCACTTTATAAGCCTTTTTAGTTCATATTTTGACCAATTTTGTAACATCATGCTATGAGCTTCTCCAATAACTTGTGACCTTCTTTCTAGACTTAAAATCCCATTTGGAGCAAGTTTGATGTTGTAAGTTTTTCCATTTGAGGCCTCCTTGTATGAGTTTTGGGTATAGGTTAAAATGACCTGTAATTCACAAATACCCAAAATACCCTTTGCTTGTCAAGACCATAAGTTGAGTTCTCCACATCATATGAAGGCATGCCATACCATTCTAGAAAGCTAAGACAATGAGGAACAATTCTTATGTTGACCAAGAATCCATTTGAAATCTCCTTGAGGGGCAAAACTAGCTTGGAAGTCAAGTCACTTTCACAGACAAAAATTCAGACACCCCAGATGACCTGTAACTTGTAAGGACTATAACTTGAGTTCTATAAATCTCCTTGAGGTCTTCCACCACTCAAATTAAAGGTCTTGAGATCCTCTACAAGTTTCATGTTGGCCAAGAAGCCATTTGAAGCTAGCATTTTGACTTATCTTGCTTGGAAATTTGACCTAAACTAGGGGATTTTACAGAGAAACCCTAATTTATTAACTCCTCTTCTCCTTGATTTCTCTTGAATTCTCCTTGGCATATCTCCATATCCTTCTTTATATGTCCCATGATGAATCCCACACCTCTCCAATAGCCTTGAATACCCTTTAAAGTCAGTCAATTGACCTAGGGTTGACCTAGGGTTGACCCAGATGAAACCCTAGTTGACTGTCTTCCACTATAGCTCTTGTGCTTTCATCAATGACTTGCTTTCTTCTCCAAATGACTTTGTAAGTCTCTCATAAGGTCTAGATGCTCTCCATGCTCTCAATTCACAACTCATGATTCCCTTGTTGATCCTCAGACACCCTCAGCTAGGAGATGGACTCAAGGCTTGATCTGCTGAACTCCTTGCTTTCAAATTCTTTCCTGATGACTTGAATGAGATTGAATTGGAATAATAACCTCTTGCTAGGCCTCTAGAGATGAAAATAATGATTGGTCCCCTGTTGAATGACTTGCTATGCTTATGCTATGCAGATGGTTAGTCTATGTACATGACTCTATATGCAAATGCTAATGATAATGAAACATAAACCAAGGAATAAGGTTGGGCAAATTTTAGGGTGCAACACTATCCATTGACAAGGTTTGGCATCATCACCTCCCGAAGAGGCCTCACTTAGCTGAATCCCAAATGATCGGTTCCTAGAGTCGACAATCCTCAGATCCAAAATTCCTTCGAGCCTAAAGGGCCAGAAAGAAAATCGTTAAAGAGAATCTCGTCTGAGCACGAATTTCATGGCTAGCTGGTGCATGCAAAGCATACAGGCTCACCACTAATCTCCACTTCTAATGCTAAGTCTATACTCAAGCCTGGGTCTAGCTTATCTCTCAACGGAACAATCCCTCCCCACAGTACAACAATAATGAATCATGCGGAAAGCAGATAACGAAAAGCACATATGTACACACCAAAAAAAATAAACAAACAAGCGCTAGGATTGACTTGCATAAGGGATATTCCAGTCCCCAGCAGAGTCGCCAACTGTCGCTACTGTGAAAATCGAGGTCGGCAATGACAGAAGAGTCTCCATCGTGTGTTATTTATCCCAAGAGAGGGAAAGGAAATGCTCAGAGAAAACCTAACGAAAAGAGGGATAAGATCGGCCATCGCAACCAAATCTCGGGTTCGGGAGTCGATTATGCAAGGGGAAGGTGTTAGCACCCCTCACGCCCGTCGTACTCGACGGGATCCATTCTTGTTGTCTATCTAAAAGGGTGATTGAAACTATCTAGCTACAGGCTTGAGGACAAAAGAAAAAGAAGTGACTCGGCAAAGCAACGGTGCTTTGTGCCTACGTATCTCATCTGAAATGAGAAGTCAGAGTCAACGTAGTTTGGCTAACTACAGGCGAAAGGGGGGAAGGTTGCTCGCCAAGACATCGCATCTTGTGCCTACGTACTTTCACCTAGTACAAAAGATCAGAGCAAACGTAGTTCAGGCCAAAAGGGAACACAGGTTTGTTCAACTGTTTTACCTGAGTAGGGTTAACAATCAGTTCTAGCAATTTGGTGTATGCAGCTTGACCATTGGAGACTTAGGCGTTACCGTTTGCGATAGAACCAAAAGTTATAAAAAATCTCCTTATGAAAATGATTTTCCAAGATTAAAGGCCCCAAAGGGAAAAAAGAAGTTTGAATGATTTATTTTCGTGTTTTTTTTAGAGAAGAAGTGTTTTTAAATTGTTTGCAATTCATATCGCACAAGAGACTATGACTTAGGAGTGAATGCGTCGCATATCACCCAAAGGGTGCTATACTAAACATTCAAGCTATTGAAGAGAAACTCCCCAACAACCCTTTCCTAAGTGCTTAAGGCTCGTAACGCACAATAATCATTAACCTTTATTAGGTGTTTTATGCTTGTTTTGAGATGAGAAGAGAAAGGACACTAAAGGGGGGGCTAAACTCAAACCTAAAGTTGTCATGCAATGGTGATCCTAAGATTGAGATTAGGGAATGCTACCTAATGTTATTATACATGGTTAAGATCCTAATGTCTATCATAATCTCCCTTGAACAAGAGAGATTAGAGATCCTAAGGGAAAGGAGACAAAAGAGGAAAAAGGGACAACATAAACATGCAAGAATGCAAATATAGAATGCAAGTGAGGGAGGAAATTGGTGTGGGGAAATAGCCTCCACAAGCTCATCTCTACCTCAAGCAACAATATGATAAATGCAAGAGATGAAAGGAAAAAGAAATACATCAAAAGAAACACACAAGTGCACTAAAATGGGATGAAATGGCCCAAGTCATTCAAACATCAACCACAATTCCAAAACCTAAACACAAATGAAAGGCAAAGAAAGACCTAAAACAAAGTGAGTATGGGAGGCTACATGAGGACAACAAGGAACTCATAATGAGCACTCAACCATGAGTATCACAAGAAATGTGCAAAAGAAAGCACAAAGAAGTCCTCATGGATTCATCATTTTGGGCATGCTTCAAGTACCTCCAAAGGAAGGACCAAGCTACCTTAATTGAGATTCCAAAGTCATTGGACAGCAAGGGAAATGAAATAAAAGTTCTCAAAAGCAAAAGCAAGTAAAACACAAAGAAATGCAAGCAAATTCCCAAAGGAAGGCAAGCATGTTTCACATAGAAACCCTAATTGGAAACTCAAAAGCAAACAATCAAATGAACAAGCAAAACACAATATAATGACCTAAAAATGAGCAAACATCATCCTTAACATGTTAGCAACATGAATCAATAGGCATTGAAGGCTCAAAGGATCCATAAATGTCATATCCAAAGCAAACTAGGTCAATGTGTTTGTATGAACCTCCTTTTGGGGTAACTTGACTTGAAAGTTACCCTAAAATTAGGAAAATGATTCGAAAAATAGCCAAATAAAATGCAAGAAGCTCAAAAACATGTTGGCAACCAGAGGCCAAAAGGTTACAATCAAAATTACTTCACAACATCACCATAGAAATTGATTCACAAGGGTGCTCCTTTGTGAAGGAGGATTGTTGAGGGTCAAAGGAAGTGCATCAAAAGTCAACTCAAAAGTTAACCAACATGGGTAAAATGGTCCTAAAAAATTCATCAACTCATCATTGATATGAGGATTGAATTTTACTCATTGGATCAAAAGGAAATGAAAGAAACAAAATAAAAACCAAAACATGTCAAGATTTATGTCAAATAAAATACTTCCAATGTTAAATTCCATTTTTAATTGAAAAATAATTTAAAAAATAAAATAAAAATTTCCTAAAATCAGAGGGCACCTCAAGGAGTCTAAAACATATTTTTGTGGAATTTTAACATTCTTGGAAGTATTTTAAAATGATTTAAATCTAAACAGATATAAAATAAAACAAAAAGAAACTAAAAACTAAAATGAAAAAGGGTCGGGGGTGCAGAAAGCAGCCCAGAAGCGTTGGAAACACGCTGGGCTTACAAAAGGGGGGTGCCAAGAGCAACAAGAGCCCAGGTCCAACAAAAGGGCGCTGAAGTCCAAGGGATCGGGTGTGTTAGGTCAACCCAGGCACATGGTGGAAAGCATTCATGGCAGTTGGATCAAAAAGGTAACCAGATCAGAGGGCTCACAACACGCCATGTCATTTAATGAGATTCCAGCTAGATCTGGTGTGTGTGGTCAAAGAATGAACACCATAGGTCTTAATCAGAACCATTAAATGAAAAAGTAAGCAAATCAAACGAATATGAACAACACACGTGGCTGGGAAGGTATTCAATCTTGGGGGGAAAACCAGACGACCGAAACCACTGTTCCGGTCGTCTTCTTCGGCGACCCAAGCAAACCAGCCACGGCCAAAAACGCAGGTGCACGAAAACTCAACCAAAATGAACAAATAAATAGTCAAAAATGATCTCCAGGTCATGTAGATCATGAATCCACCACCCATTTTCATTGATCATGTGTGAATAAGCCAAAACGAAAAGAAAAAGAAAAAAGCTAAAAACTTAAAAACTCATGAACAACCACAAAATCAATCTAGAAACCATCTACATATCAAGAGGTTTACAAATATATAAAAATGGTGTGATAACAATACATAAATAGTGAGAAAAAAGGAATGAAAAGAAACCTAAAATCAAGCTTCCATAGAGCTCAGTTTGTTAGTGAAGCTTAAAATAAACCATCCAGAATCCTTCTATGAACCTCAAGGAACTTTTGAAATGTTTTATTTGGATTGAAACTCAGTAAAATGTGAAAAACGAATTTGACTTTTTCCTCACTTTCTCTCAATGTGTTCTTGTCCAATTTCTCACCAAAATCAGTTCTGAAAGCTTGTGTGTAATCCTGAGAATATGTATGATGGATTTTGATACCAAGTAGGCCCAATTCTATAGTCCTTAAGCCCAATTGAATTTCACTTTTTCACCTTATGGCCATTTCAATAGTGCATGAAAGTCACCTTGCCCAGCTGTAAAAATGGCTCAGCTAGCTTGCATCTGAGGTAGGTTGATCCAAGGGCTGAGAATGGCTCCTTGATTTAATCTTATGGCATGGTTTGGATATGTTACTTAAACTTGAAGTAATCATGAAAATGGCCACCAAAATGAGCTCAAATCTCAAATCCAAAAATGGAATTGTGCTTGAAATGTATTTGGCACTCAAAAAATGCACAAGGTTGGTCCAAAATGATCCCAAGTGAATTTAATTTGGTTTTCCCCTTTTAAGGCCTTTTTCAGGGAAATTTCTTTAGGAATTCTTTAATCCAAGCCAAACATTTGATGCCTTGATATTTGGTTGAGCAAATTACCCTATTTGGAGCAAGTTTGAAGTTGGAAAGATTTCCATTTGAAGTGTGCAAAGTGGTGAAATGGACCCATAGTGAAAATGACCTGTAATCCTGTTTTCCCAAAATACCCCTGGCTTGCAAGCCTCATAACTTGAGTTCTACAAATAAGATGAAGGACTTCTATTACTATTTGGAAATCTAAGATCATGAGGTACAACTTTCATGTTTATCAAAAGTTGAGGAGAAACATCCTTCTAGGTCAAAAGTGGCTTGGAAGTTGGTTGACTTTTGTTGACCAAAATCACATTCATCTGAGGACCTGTAACTTGTCTGCTTCATAACATGAGTTCTACAAATCCAATCAAGTACTTCTAGTACTCAAAAGAAAGCTAAGAGCATGCTCTACAAGTTTCATGTTGGGGTCAATATGAGATGAGACTTGTATCTTGAGATAGGTGGTCTTGAAGTTGGACACTAAACAAGGGATTTTACACTAAGAACCCTAATTTAGTAACTCCTCATACTCTTGATTATTGATGAATTGATCTTGAAATGATATCTCATGTATCTCAACACAACATTCCATGACTATGAAGACTTGGAATTAAGTCTTAATCTCCTTCAATTGCACAGTTGACTTAGGGTTGACCAGATAAAAACCCTAATTGCACCATCTTCAACTATAGCTCTTCACACTTGGTATAAACACTTGAATGAACTCCACAATGACCTAAAAGACCTCCAATGAGATTAAATGATGATCTCCCTCTATAACCATGGGTTTGTGATCCTCAGATGACCTTCAAATGGCCTCCTAGACAGGAGATGAACCACACACAATTATCTGCCTATCCAAAAGGCTTTGACTTGTCTCTGATGATGATAATCCCCCTGTTGACTTGAATACAAACTCTTGATTAGCCTTAGAACCCTTTATAAAATCCTCTTGTCATACACACATATCTTGATCCCTTGTAAAATGCAAAATGTTATGCAATGCAATACGCTAGAACAATGAAATGAAACATAAACCAAGTAAAGAAAAGGTTGGGCAAATTTTGGGGTACAACACTTATGAAACAAACTAAACAAATGTATGACCTAACAAATGGAAAACCATCACCTTGATCAAGTTACAAACATGTGGCAAGACTCACAAGATGCACATGGGATCATTAAGAATCATTTAGAAACTAGGTCAAATTATCTTATATGAACACCTTTAAAAGTGACTTGACTTGCAAGCTTCAGTAAAAGTGGAAGGATTGTTCAATAAATGCCAAATAAATTACACAAAGTAGCCAAGTTCAATGGAAAACAGAAGCCAAAGTTTCAAGAGGAAACTCACCTCAAGGCATCACCAAACAATTCCATTGTTAGAGGTGCTCCACCTTATCTAGGGTTTATCGAGGAGCAAGAAGAGTTAATTTAAAACCAATTGAAAAATGATCATCAATGGACCAAAACCACCCTCAAAGGAGCCTCAATCCCTCACCTAAGTGACGGAGAAGCCATGGTTATAGGGGATAAAATTTGGAGTCCAAATGAGCAAGAACAAAATTAGGGTAAACCATAAAACACCTTGATTTGTAAAACTAAAATAAAATGGTAAAATAAAGTGAAAAATAAAATGAAAAATATGAAAATTAAGTTAACATCTCAAATGTCAGAAAACTATTTTTTGGTACTTTTATGATGCGTGAAACCATTTTAAAATAATTAAAACTTAAAACAACAAATAAATGAAATAAAAAGAAATAAACACCAAGAGGGGTGTAGTAGTAAAATATAACTTGAACTGGGATTCAGGTTAAATGCACGCTTGGGCCCAAAACGTGGGGGTGTTAAAAGCAATAAAGTCAAGCCCAAACCAAAGTCAGATGCCATGGTGGTATTCATTAAATGACATGTATGCTGATTCAAATGCATAGACCAACAGAAACAAAACAACTCATATTATTTGAATTTAAACAAATGGCGCCAAGGCTACGTCACCTCTTCTTCCTCACATAGACGTAGTTCCGGTCGTCTTCTCCAGCGAGAGGTCACTGGAGCTGGAGTAAACGTTCCCAGAAAAATAAAAGTAAGACCTCTCTCCACTCAAAATTCCACAAGGATCTCAAATATGAACTTGTTTTTCACAAAAAGTATGGTTTGCCTAGTGTTTCGAAGCCAAACAGTTGAGGTGTCAAAAATGAAAACTCCATGAAACTCAACCAAATCATCATGCAAACAATGCCTACATATGTAGGACTTCAAATGTACACAATATAATCCTAGATTGTGCCTAGAATGTAGGAAAAAGCTTGAGGAAATACCTAGTGGAGAATGGTCCACTGCCTCTTCAAAACATGTTGAAAACCCTCCAAATGATGCAGAATGAATCCTTGAGGCTTATAGGAGCTTGAGCTTGGTTTGAATGTCCTTAAATCTCCTTCTGAACCTCCAAGTGATTTGAACAGCCGAGGAACAATGTGCACACAGTTGCTTCTTTTTGCAAGAAGTTGGGAGAGGAGTTTATGGTGATGATAGATTGAAAGAAATCTTGTTGAATGGCTCTATAACATGTGAGTTTCGAAGAGATTTTCAGAGAGAAGCAAGAATGTGAAGCTCGGGTTTTTTCTAAAATGATGGCTGCTTCACATAGGGTTTCTCTTAAGCTTATATATGAGGTGAAAAAGGATTTTGGAGGGTTTAACAGTGGTGAAAAATGAAGGGAGCAGATGTTACCAATTTCATGGTTTTTGAATCAATGGTGGATGAGGGGCCAAGACACGAGCTGATTGCATTTTCCTTTGGTTTTCTTTTTGGTGGAGGGACAAATCAGAAGGATAGAGTGGATTCAGAATAGAGGACAACTTGTCTTTTCCTCCTTTGGGCAAGAGTTTCAAAATGGCTACATGAGGGTACATGCCTTGGTTTGTCTTGTTTTAGCAATGTTTGGAGTGTGCATTTCACCAATTTATGCGCATGGGACGGGAAATAGGACAATGTTGCAAGACTGGTTGAATATCATGCAAAAATGATATATGATTCATGCCTTGTAAAAATGTTCAAACCACCATCTTTGAGTTAGTGTATCTTGATGCATAAGATTGCTTTTGCTTAGAACTTGGGCTATAATTAAAGAGTGCATGGAATGAAATAACTTTGATGTTAAATCCATATTGATTTGCAACTTGGAAGACCATGGAAAATGATGTTGAAAATCATGTCATGCAAGCTTCCTAGAGATAACTTAGAAAAATTCTAGGTTATGAACTTTGAACCATTTGAAACCCTGACTTTAAACATCCATATCTTGAGCTTCAAACATGATATGAAGGACTTCTAGTAATGGATGGAAACCTTGGAGCAAGATTTATAACTTCCATATGGGACCAAAGTTCATTTGACAACAAGAACTTGGTGAAAATTGGCTTGGAAAGTTGGTCCAAAAATCTGCCTAAACTTGCTAATTTTGAGATCATTGAAAACCCTAACTTTGAACCATCATAACTTGAGCTTCAAGCATCATATGATGATGAATTTGTACAAAAGAAAGCTTGAAATATGAGGAACAAGTTTGATGTTGGACAAAAGTTCATTTGAAACCTTGATCATGAAGGAAAATGGCTTGGAAAGTGGCTGATTCACACATAAAACTTTCCATAAATGGAAAGGTTCTAAAACCCTAATTTTCCCAAAATGGTAAGTTTCAACATTTCTTGATTTTTCATGATTCCCTTGATATTTCTTGATCAAATCCCATCCATTGGTCACATTGGACTTTAGGAACATGATCTTGACCTTAAAAAGTTAGGAGTTGACTTTTTCACTGCACAGTTGACTTTTCCCCCAAATATCTTGATTTGCAATTGACTGACCAATTGGAGCTCTTCTGATTGAAATTGATGATCAATATCCTACCTCCAAACACCTTGGGACGTATGAATGACCATCGAAATAAGGTTTTCTCCAATAACAAGTCTATCCTGATTATATGTGGAACCCTAATTTCATGCTCTTCTGCCTAGGCCCTTTGCAGATGAATTGAATAACCATTCTCACTCCACAATAGCCTATGAGGTACTCAACAAACCTCTATCCCATGCTCACACCCATGATATGACCTTATGAACTCCTGAAAAATCCTCTGGTGGTTCTCAAACAATGAGTTATAACACACCTTTCCTCTCAAGGAGCTTAGACAACTTCATGATGATAACACACACTTGATGACCTCTACCAATGCCTTTGCCTGAGCTTTAAGCCAATAAGATTCTCCTCTTGGATGGCATACAAAAAATATCTTGATCCCCTGTAAGAACTATGCTATGCAAATGCAAGATGCTAAAATGCAATAAAACACAAGCCAAATATAAGAAAAAGGGTTGGTCAAATTTTGGGGTACAACACTCCCCAATCTATTATCTCTCGAATGAGGTGATAGCGTCTAAGTATGCGTTTGGATCGTTGGTAAGATGTAGGCTCCTTAGCTTGTGCTATAGCACCATTGATATCACAATAGAGATCAATGAGATCCATAATGCTAGGGATTATGCCAACTTCACTAATGAACTTCTTGATCCAAACAACTTCCTTTGTTGTATTTGAGGCAGAAATGTACTCGCCTCAGTTGTAGAATCAACAATTGTGTCTTGCTTTGAACTTTTCTAGCTCACAATGCTACCATTTAAGCAGAACACATAACCATATTATAATCTGAAGTCATACTTATCTGTCTGGAAGCTAGCATCGTTGTATCCAATTACAACAAGCTCTTCCTGACCTCCATATACCAAGAATAAGTCCTTAGTCCTTCTCAAGTACTTAAGGATATTCTTGATAACTATCCAATGAGCATCATCGGGATCAGATTGGTACCTATTTATTGCAATTAAAGCATATGAGACATCTGGTCGAGTACATAGCATGGCATACATGATAAATCCTATTGCAGATGCATATGGAACCTTATTCATGCGATCCCTTTCTTCCTTAGTTGAAGGGGAATGTATTTTTGATAGACACAGGCCATGTTGCATAGGTATGAATCCTTTCTTAGAATCATGCATATTAAAGCGTCTCAGCACTTTGTCTATGTATGTACTCTGACTTATGCCAAGCAATTTTTGTGATCTATCTCTATAGATCCTAATTCCTAATATATAGGCTGCTTCACCAAGGTCTTTCATAGAAAAGCATTTCCCTAACCAAGTTTTCACTTGTTGCAATATAGGGACATCGTTTCCAATGAGTAATATGTCATATACATATAATACCAGGAAGACGATCATATCTCACTAACCTTTTTGTAGACATAAGGCTCATCTTTATACTTTATGAATCCATATTGTTTTACAGTTTCATCAAAACAATGATTCTAGCTTCTGGAAGCTTGCTTCAATCCATAGATTGATCGCTATAACTTCCATATCTTTTGGGTATCTTCTAGTATGTCAAATCCTTTAGGTTGTGTCATTTACACATCCTCAAGATGATTCCCATTAATGAAAGCAGTCTTTACATCCATCTACCATATTTCATAATCATGATATGCAGCGATAGCAAGTAAAATCCGAACATATTTAAGCATTACAACTTGTGAAAAAGTTTCATCATAGTTTACCCCATGAATATTCTTATAGCCTTTAGCAACCAGTCTTTCCTTATAGGTATATACCTTATCTTCCATGTCAGTATTCTTTTTGAAGACCCATTTGTATCCTATAGGATTAACTCGTACAGGAGACTCTACCAAGGCCCAAACCTAGTTTATGTACATGGAATCTATTTCAGATTGCATGGCTTTTAGCCACTTCTCAGACTCAGAACCAATTATGGCCTCTTGGTAGGTTACATGTTCATCTTGATCCATGAGTAATACATCACCTTGATTAGTTACGAGATATCCATATCTCTATGGTTGATGATGTGTCCTGCTCGACCTACGATGGTCTTGTTCTATTTGAGCAGGTTGCTCTTCCAGTACTACTTGTGATTCCTGCTCTAATTCCTCCATATGTGTATCAATGCTTTGTGATTCTTGAATTTCTTCAAGCTCTACTTTCCTCCCACTTATTCCTTTGCCAATAAAGTCCTTTTCCAAGAAAACCCCAGTTCGAGCAACAAACACTTTTCCCTCATAAGTATTGTAGAAGTAATACCCTATTGTTTCTTTAGGATACCCCACAAATAAGCATTTGTCAGATTTGGGCTCAAGCTTAGTTGAAAATTTTCGTTTCACATAAACTTCACAACCCCAAATCTTCATGTAAGACATATGTGGTTTCTTACCACTCCATATCTCATATGGTGTCTTCTCAACCTTTTTGGGTGAAACTCAGTTAAGGGTGTAAGTTGTTGTCAGTAGTGCATGTCCCCAAAAGAAGTTTGGAAGATCGGCGTGACTCATCATGGAACAAACCATGTCTAACAAGATTGGGTTTCTTCTCTCATATACACCATTCCATTATGGTGTTTCAGGAGGAGTGAGTTGGGATAGAATCCCACACTCTTTGAGATGGTCATTAAACTCTAGGTTTAAATATTTACTGCCTCGATCTGATCAAAGATTTTTAATATTCTTACCTAGCTGGTTTTGTACTTCATTCTTGAAATCCTTGAACTTTTCAAAAGTTTTAGATTTGTCTTTCATTAAATACACATAACCATATCTACTAAGATCATCAGCAAATGTGATGAAGTATTGAAAACCTCCTCTGGCTGGTATGTTTAGTGGTCCATATACATCAGTATGTATGAGGGCCTAAAGATCATTAGCCCTTTCACCTTTTCTTGTCAATGGGGACTTTGTCATCTTTCCAATTAAACAAGATCTGCATGTATCATATGATTCGTAATCAAAAGAGTCCAACAGTCCATCTTTATGGAGTTTGGAGATGCGCCTCTCATTTATATGGCCTAAGCGACAATGCCAAAGGTAAATTGGATTTAACTCGTTAAATTTCATCCTTTTATTATTAATGTAATAAATTGGCATTTCAATATCAAGGGCATACAATCCATTGTTCATTTGTGCAGTAGCATATAATACATTACTCAAATAAATTGAGCAACAATCGTTCTTTATTATGAATGAAAAACCAAACTTTTCAAAATAAGAAATGGAAATAATATTTCTGATAATTGCAGGTACATAATAACAGTTCTCTAACTGAATTATTAAACTACTAGGTAAAGTCAATACATAAGTTCCTACAGCTAAATTAACAACCTTTGCTCTATTGCCAACTCGTAGGTTAACTTCACCTTTTACCAAGTCTCTACTTCTTTTTAGCCCCTGCACATTAGTACAAATGTAAGAACCACATCCAATATCCAATACCCATGAGGCAGAAGTAGATAAATTTATTTAAATAACAAAAACACCAGAAGTCGAAGTCTCCACTCCATTCTTCTTATCTTCCAGGTACTTTCGGTAGTTTCTCTTCCAGTGTTCGGTCTTACCGCAATAGAAGCAAGTGTCCTCCTTTGCTATACCTCCTTTAGGATTCAAAGCATGAGCAATAGATTTGGGTCTGACAACTTCTTTTCCCTTCCCTTTACCATCCTTCTTGGTGGGCATTTTGTTCTGTTTCTTTTCATTATTGACCATCATAATAGATTTTCCTTTTGAGTTCAGATTCTGCTCAGCAGTTTTTAACATGCTTAGCAGCTCTGGAAGACTTTTGTTCATATCATTCATGTTGAAATTAAGGACAAATTGACTTAAGCTCTCCAATAATGATTGCAGGATCAAATCAGTTGCAAGATCTATTTTAAGAAGAAAACCCATTCTTTCAAGGTTCTCCATATACCCAATCATCTTGAGTATATGGGGACCTACTGGGGCTCCCTCAGCTAGGTTGCCTTGAAAAAGGGCTTTTGAAACTTCAAACCTCTCATGCCTTTCCTGCTCTTGATATAGCATTTTCAGGTGTTCGATCATATCGAACACTGCCATGTTTTCATGTTGCTTTTACAATTCAGAATTCATGGTAGCCAGCATGAGGCAAATAGTTTGATTGGCATCATCGACATGCTTCTTATAAGCATCTCTTTCAGCCTTAGGAGCAGAACTTGGAGGCTCCTCTTTAGAAACAGGTGTCTCTAAGACATATAGCTTTTTATCATGTTTGAGGACAATCCTCAGGTTTCGGTGTCAATCAAGAAATTTTGTCCCAGATAACATTTCCTTATCAAGGATTGATCGAAAAATGTTGTTAAAGGTGCTTGTTGTTATGGTAATCTACATAAAAAATGTGAAATTATAAGTATCAATTAAAACCAACATATTTAATTAGGCCTTTAATTAAATATGCTCATACTATTTTAGTCAAACCAAATGACCCTCATTATTTGATTCAGAAAATCCCGTTGGAAGATTTTCTAGTGGATCGAGATCCATATTTCACTTTGTTTTAAGTCATAGTTAGGCTAATTACACAAAACTCAGTTATTTAGGTAGGGACTCCTTTCAATTGTGTCTAATACAATTCTCAAATATTTTCAGTTGGGTGAATAACTCCTTATTCTAATCCATCATATGGATCACTCCCAACTCTTTCTTCTAAACGTATATAATCTTATTATAATTTGTTTAGTTAAGTTTGACCCATTATTTTAGAAATTGAATATTACATTTATCCCATCGCACCTTACCAATATAGAACATGCACCTCGCTTTAGGCGAAACCTACATTATTCGATACTAGTCTTGATGAGTTCTAAAACTTGGAAAACATAAACTTAATATTAAATTTTGAGGGAATTCATAATTAGTTTGATCTCACCGACTTATGTATCATATAAATCGTCTCTCACATGCATCAACATACAATCACATGTATCAACATACATATAAAATATGAAATAGTTATGGCCCCTAGTGTAATTGTTCTCTCAAGCCAATGAGAGAATCTAAGTTAAACCTAATAACGATCTATGCTTCTCCAAGCTAGACCTCCATGGTTGTCTTCCTTTGATATTGTCTTCTTCTTTTCTTCATTATATTACATTAAAGCATACTCGTTTTACATACGAGGGAGTGAGATAAGAAACAAAAGTTACATAAAGAGTGTATAGAGAAAGGCACAACACACAAACCGTATTTAAAAATACCAAAACGAAATAAAAAAAGACTAAGGTCATAACCATTCACCACAAGAAAACAATAATAAACACATTATTATTATTATTATTATTATTATTATTATTATTATTATTATTATTATTATTATTATTATTATTATTATTATTATTATTATTATTATTATTATTATTATTATTATTATTATTATTATTATTATGAATTTAAATTCTGTTAATTAATTAAATTAAATTAAACTTTGGCGATTGATCATGAGTTAATTGGCGTTTCTACTGTCCGGTTATTAACGTATACCAAATTATTTTAAAATAAATAATAACAACAATTTTTTATTATTTAATTATATAATAACATGATACTTTATCATGTTTGTCATACCCTAAATTTTACCCTTAGATTCTTTGATCTTTTGCATATCATTCTAGGTCAATCATTATTTGCATAGCTAACCAATTTATCTGCTTTGTTTTGCTTTATTTCACTTGTAAAATCAGGGTTTGCTTCAGGAGGCTTCAAGGGTCAGCGAATTAGGGTTTTGAATAGGTCATCCACTATTTAAGCTCAGAAGATTTGGGGTATGAGGTTTTCTGTTGAGTTGAATTTCTATTATTCAGAGGTTTATCAAGGCACAACTTCAGGTTCTCTAAATTGCCACAAAGGTGTCGTTGTTTAGAGTTTCTTCAGTGGGTTGATTGGAAATATTATGGATCAGGATTTTGAAAGATTAGGCTTTCTCACCCTTAGTGTTTATGGTCGGAAATTGTTGTTCAGTTGAGTCTCTTGAGGCTAGCAGGTTCAATGTGTGTGTAAGTACTGATTAGTTGATTAGGGTTTTCACCTTTGGTCTGAGGATTCGTCAGGTTGTTGTTCAACCAAGATCATTTCAGGATGAATTCAAGTTTGTGTTGTTGTTCAGGATCTGTGGTGGTCAAGTACAATTGTCGAGATTTTAAATGTGGAGGCGCATAACCATTATCAATATTTGTTCCTTGTCCATTTACAAACCACTTTCTTAATCCACTTCATTCATATTATCCACAAAATTGATCCAATTATCCATATTCTTATCCAATTTTGTCCATTTAACCATTTTTTCATCCAATTATCCATAAAATCAATTCATAATCCATTTTTATGACCATTTTAATCCAACACCTCATTTATTTAAGTTTTGTTAAAAACTCACTTTTCATACCATTTTTCTTTACTTTCATATTCATTATACAACAATTAATCAAGCCCATTTCCCATTTCTATTCATAAGTTCATTCCACATAAAAGCCAAGTTACATTTCTATTACAAAATTCCATGTATAAAAATCACAAAGCCCGTTACTTTTTTTATTATTACACTTTTTCTTTACAACAAAATTTCAGAAAAAATAAAAAGAGAAATTCCAATGTTTGTTGTTACTTCCTTACATAACATGTGCCATATTGCGCTCAAAAACGGTTGAACTGAGGCTATGTTGAAATTGGGATCGATTTCAAAATGAGAACAAAGAGGATCACCGAATGTGTAGAAGTAGCGAAAGCGAGAAAGCGATCTACGGAGGCTGGAGATTTTGAAAAAAAAAGGTTTGTTGTTGTTAACGCGTCGTTCCTCTCTTCTTAATGTTTTTATTTATTTATTATACTATTTTCTTTGTTTTTTATTTTCATTGGTTTTGGGCTTTTGCCCTTTTAGCCCATTGAATTTTGCTAGTCCACATCCCAAAATCGTTATGCATCCTCCTTATATTTTCATTTTTTTATTTTTATTTTTTCTTTTAGTTTGTCTAGGTTCTGATATTGTATATCCTTGAAATTTGATTCTTGAGACGTCATGATGTTTTTGAACTTAAATGGGTATCTGAACATGTTGATCAAGCTTGTATGTTTGCCCTATGCTTGTTGTTTCCTTTGACCTGTTGATGACATGTTTAGGGTTTGACGATGATTATTCTTGATACATGAATTGGACATTCTTTTTGACATGTTTATATGTTTAACTTGGTCTTTGAGAAAATTACCGATTAATTCTTGCCTTGTTGATTGGTTTACTCTTGATGCTTGCTGACACTTTCTTAACTTTGTCCATGAGTTGTTGATGAGTGTTTGGTGTTCGTCCTTGATTGTTATCACTTATGTTTAAAGCTTCATACCTTCCTCCTATTTGTTGCATCCAACTTGATTCTAAAGGAAGAGATTACTCTTGTTGACTTGTAAGTCATAGTTTAGGATAGCCTTGTCCACCATTCTCTTGAAAATTTGTTAGAGTCTTACCCTTTATCCTAGTCTTAGGATTGGAGTCACCGCACTCCATGTAAGTGTCATGGTTATGAATGCTTACTCTTCCCCTTGGAACCTTGATTGTTATCAAGAGTTCCTCATCCTCGCTGGCCAAACTACAGAGACTCTGATCCCCCTTTCCTAGTTAGGATACGCAGGCACAAGATACGATATCTTGTCAAGCCCTCTAACCACTAAAAACTAACACTTATCCCCCTCCTTTTGGTCTGGTTAGAACCATTTGGTCTTGCAACTTAGAGTTAGGTTTAGAGTTGGTAAAGTCTATGTGAGTATCATGGTTATGAGTACTCACTTTCCCCTTAGACTTTGGTTAAAGTCAACCCTAGTTAGGATCTTTTCCTTGACCTTGTTAGAGCCAATTTTTCTTTGCAACTTAGAATTAGGTGTAGAGTTAGTAAACTCTATGTGAGTATCATGGTTATGAGTACTCACCTTCCCCTTTGACTTTGGTTAAAGTTAACCCTAGTTAGGATTTTCAAATTAGATTTAGAGAGTTGGTTAACTCTATGTAAGTATCACGGTTATGAACACTTACTCTTCCCCTTGTAACCTTGACCACAGTCAAGAGTTCCTCATCCCTAGTTAGGTGAACTACGGTTGCTTTGATTCCATCCTAGTTAGGATACGTAGGCACGAGATGTGATGTCTTGGCGAGCATACTTAATGTATATACCTTAGGTATTTAACTTAGCACAGTTCCCTTACCAAGCAAACTTTAGCATAACATAAATACTAACAAGAGGTTCCTATAGAGTACTACAGATACTTAGAATGTTAACACCTTCCCTAGTATAACCAACCCCCGAACCTTAGATCTCTAGTTGTGTTGTTACATAACACACTTGGGTTTTTCTTCGATCGTTACCCTTTCCTTTGGATAAATCAAAGATCAGTGGTGAACTTCATGATTTGTGATTCAAGTTAATTCAATAGTCTGATATCCGATTCTCACCGCAACAATGTTCTTTTGAAAATTTTTCATTCTACATATACACAGTAACCATGAGGTAACCATGAATAAGCATTTCAGTACATGAAATCAGCATTTTATATACACAGTAATACATATTACATATTACATACAAATATTGTTATAATAACTTTTATTATAATTATTGTATGATATAGGTAACATCTCGTTATTGTTACCGCAACATGTGTATTTATTTTATAATAACAATAACAACATTTGTTATTAAATTATAAAATAAAGTAAAATACTTATAATAATAATTATTATTATTATTATTATTATTATATAAAATTTTATAAACCTTAAAATAACTCTTGTGTCGTCAAAAACTCTAATGCAACTCATTCATACTATCAAAATCGTAACGTTCGATTATTCAAATTAATTGATCGAAATGTCATTGCTTCACCCTACAAATGTCAGATTTCGAAGCAAAAGAATATTGATCAATCACATGAAATACAATCATCACAGAAATCGAATCGATGAAATAAAAGGCATATCAAATATATTGTCGTTGCATCCGAATTATTCATATCTTATATGAAATTGATCAATCACTTTTGTGTAACTTATGAATGATTGATGTATCGCTGCTTCACGATACAGAAGTCGGATTCTGAAACATAGTCAATATCAAATCATCCAAATCATACACAACATGATGCCAAAATTAGTTTTCTTTATTATTTAATTTATTTTGTGTTTCAATCGAATTAAATCAGAAAGTATAAAAAAACATCTACCAGATTCATGGTTTCGTAAGTGGCTCTGATACCACTGAAGGGAAATCCCGATCCAAAACATAGTAGAAAATTAAAATTTTACCTTTAGTGATACTTACGAATGAGCATGATCAGTGATAGAAACGGTTACCTCTAGTGGTGATTAACAATTTTGATGCAAATTCGGGTGAATGACCATGAGCGTTGAATGAAGAACAACGCCTCTACTTAGTCCACACGAAAAGAGTGGCTTCAATCTCAATGTTAAATGTTACGAATGAAGACTTTGAGTGAGAGAAAAACGGTCAGGGTTTCACCAACTGAATTTCATCAAGTTCTAAAACTTCTACACAAGGGTTGTATTTATAGAACCACTAATGTGGGCTGCAAGCTAAAAAGCCCAACCTAAGTGCACCATATAATAATAATAATAATAATATAATAACAATTATTATAATTACCATTATTATAATAAACATATTTTATTATTATTATATTATAATAACTACAATAATAATAATAACTCTTATTATTATAGTATACGATGTTCCATATTTCACTTAAGTACACCGTACCTTACGGTGTTCCATAATTCTGTCAAGTAAACTGTATCTTACAATGTTCCTTATTTATTCTATCTCTCATCAATTTGTCCTTATGTGTGTGATCCTATAGGTTCTCGTGACGTTGACTGTAACACCCTATTATACCCATTCGTATAATAATTAAAAATACCAACAAAAATTTCAGAAATAAATCAGATTTACAGACGTAGGATGCCACATTCAAAAACATCATCATGAAGTATCAAATCACTTCATATGTCATTTATTAATAAAAACAAATAATTCGATTAAACAGCGGAATCAAATCAATGGTTTGACATTAAAGCCCCAATTACATCAAATCTCCATATAGTATGTGGTTCAACAACATTACTAAAACCAAATACGTAACAAATGACAAAGAACGAATAACATTAAAACATAACGAAATCCTCATCCTTCTCGTGTTACGTATCAGAACAACTCCTAAAACTCGATCGAATAACAACACAAGCTCCAAGCACTACTCAGGTACTTGATCATCTGTACTCCCCAAGGAGCACAGACACAACAAACACAAAAGGCGTGAGAACTACATTCAATAATACACGATGAAATTCATATACTAAGGATTAGTTAACACATAAATCACGTCAATCATACAAGTACAATGCACATACAAGTGTGACATCATCATTCGGCATAATCAGCCCACACTCAATCATATACATTTGTAATGCGACTCAACTGACATGACACAATGCATGCGATACCATCATAATCACATACGGTTCATCCTAGAACCTGATTCCCTTCGGAATCTGGATAAATCGTATATGTTCCTCTGAACTACAACTTATCTCCACTCGACTCCCACATAAAGTCTGAACAAGACTAGGCACCCATCATGAATTCCCACCTAGCTCATCTCCGTATAACATGACATGAATGCATGACACAAAATTATTCATAATGTAATAACTATTCAAGCATAATTCACGATCCTCAATGATCCCACGTGAGTCACATACTCACCTTAATTCCCTCCGAAATTACCACCACAGTCCAAAACCGTCCACATATGACAATCTTGGCTCACAAACATCCAACACGTCTCAACCAGACAATCTCATAAAATCCCATGTTTGATATTATTTAATGTCATTACTAGGTTCCTATATGTCCAATTATACCATCTTATTCTTACGGATCAAAAGAAATTACATTACATGCGAAATCGAGACATAAATCACAAAAACGGGAAAATTTGCTACAGCTCTGGCCATACGCGTATGGTCTTCTCCCTACGCCTCAGGCCTGCGTATCATACGCGTAAGGCCTCCCTGCCTAGACCTCATACACGTATTGCCTTGAGTCATACATGTATTAACAGAGAATGATTCCTCTCTCAGATCTGTAAGAACACAGATTGTTTCTTAGTAATATCTCTATGTTTTGATGATAACTCTTATGAAATTTTGTATTAAAGAATTATATACTCTAAAATTGGTTCATGAATATTTGCTGCAGATAATTAAAGTATATATACATCCAAAAGCAAATTAATCTGAACATAGAACTATGGAAGGCTCTGAAGAGTCAGAATCATCTTATAGAAGAATCTGAGCGCTGTCTGCAGAAGAATCTGAAGTAGAAGCTACAGAAGAATCTGAAGCAGAAGCGACAGAAGGATCTGAAGCAGAAGCTACAGAAGAATCTGAAGCAGAAGCTGCAGAAGGATCTGAAGCAGAAGACTCTAATAAGATCTGAAGACTCTGAAGCATTAAAGAACTTTGTATGAGAGTTAAGAAGCTCAGTTTTTCAGAAGACTCTGAGAGTACTACACGCTGCATGTACTGAGGATCTGATTCATAAAACTCTGCTCTGAAAGAACTACACGCTAAAGCACACTTGCTTCCTTACTCTGATTCAGCAAAATCTGATGGGAATCCAAGACTCTGATCATGCAAGATCTGATGGTTACCCTGCTGAAAAGAAATAATTATTGAAGAAGAATTCAAAGTAATATCCTTTGATTTAGCTCAACGACTCTTTCCTCTTTCATGCTTGACACTAGAACACAGACCAAAAGCATTTCTCTGTGCATTCTACTTTCAGGAAAGGTCATGTGATGTAAAGACAAAAAGGTTCAGGCCTTTTTAGTACACAACCTCCAATTTCAAGACTTTGTGGACTACTGTGCATATAAAAGAAAGTCTTCATCATCTTCTTCAGTAGTGATCCATAACCAACGAATCTCAAAAAGAAACTCTTACAAGCTCTCATTAAATATTCTTATTGCTGAGTTTATTCTTTTGTTCTTAAACATTAAGTGAAAAATCACTGTTGTGATAAAGCTTGTTAGAAGCATTCATACACTTGTATTAATCTTACATTTTATTGTAATAGTTCCTTAAGAAGATCCAGTTGGGATGAGTAGTTCTTGAGAAGACTTTGAACAGTTGTTCTTAGTGGTTACTATTGTAATCAGTTGATTAAATAGTGGATTAAGTCCTTGTTTGAGAAAGGCAAATCACTCTAGATATGGTGGACTGGAGTAGTTGAGTTCAACGAACCAGGATAAAAATACTTGAGTTTTTACTTCTAAGTTTTATCTTCATACTTATTCAACCCCCCTTCTAAGTATTTTCTCACCTTCAGTTGGCATCAGAGCTCCGGTTCTGTGTGTGCTACCACTTCACAGTGACAGAAAAGATCCAGTGAGAAAAACTTTGATACTTGTATTTGGTTGTTTATAATGGTTGATGTTTCAATATCTAACAAGTATGAAGAAAGAGACAGAATCAGTACCAAACCCTCTATGTTTGATGGGGAGAAATTTGATTATTGGAAAGACAGGATTGAAAGTTTTTTCCTTGGTTATGATGCTGATTTATGAGATTTGGTCATAGATGGATATGTTCATCCCATAGATGGGAATGGCAAGAAAGTAGATAGAAAATCTATGACAGAAGCCCAAAAGAAGGAATTTAGAAATCACCACAAGGCTAGAACAATATTGTTAAATGCAATATCTCACACTGAGTATGAAAAGATCACAAATAGAGAAACTACATTTGACATGTTTGAGTCCTTGAAAATGACTCATGAGGGAAACTCTCAAGTCAAGGAAACAAAGGCTCTGGCTCTAATTCAGAAGTATGAAGCTTTCAAGATGGAAGAAGCTAAATCTGTTGAAGCCATGTTCTCCAGATTTCAAATACTTACAGCTGGACTAAAGGTTCTGGATAAAGGTTACTCTACTGCTGATCACGTGAAGAAGATCATCAGAAGTTTACCTACCAGATGGAGACCTATGGTGACTGCGCTGAAAATGGCTAAAGATCTGAACCAGATTTCCTTGGAGGAACTAATCAGCTCACTAAGGAGCCATGAAATTGAACTTGAGGAAGATGAGCCTCAAAAGAAAGGTAAGTCAATTGCCTTAAAATCTAATAAATCTGCTAAAGTGTTGCAGGTAATAGAGGAAAGCTCTGAAGAATCCTCATCTGAAGATGAAGATGAATTATCCATGTTGTCCAGAAGAATAAACAAACTCTGGAAGCATAAAGGAAAGAAGTTTAGAAACTTCAAGAAGCCTGACCAAAGAAAGGAATCTTCTAGACACAGAAGATCTGGCAAAAAGGAGGTTGTCTGCTACGAATGTAAAGAACCTGGGCATTACAAAAATGATTGTCCAAAGCTTCTGAAAGAAAAGCCTAAAAGAAAATTAGATAAGAAGAATAAGGTTCTAATGGCAACCTGGGATGATTCAGATACATCTGACTCTGAATCTGAGGCAGAAGAAGAATGTGCCAATGTAGCATTGATGGCAGACATAGAAGATCAGGAGGAAGGAATTTCAGATTCTGAATCTGACTCTGACGCTGAAGAGGTAATGGCTAAACTCACTAAAGATGAACTTATCAAAGTGTTATCAGAGGTTCTGAAGAGCTATAATAATATTAAGCTCAAATACAAGGAGCGTCAAAGCAATCTTGTATCTGAGAATAATATTCTCAAATCAGAAGTGGCTGAGCTAAATGAAAAAAACTTAAAAATGAAAAATGATTTTGAATTAGCTCAACAAGACTCTGATTCTGAAACTGAGTCTGAATGCAAAAATATTTTGGAAAAATATGACTACAGCTTTCATAAGTTTCTTGCTAAAAGCATAGACAAAAGCAAAATGGCTTCTATGATCTATGGAGTTAGCAGAAATAACAGAAAAGGAATTGGATATAAATCTTCCTCTGATTTAAATCTAAAACATGTTAATAAAATTATCATCAAGAAGACTCCTTTATATTCCAATTTTAAATTTGGTCACTTGAATGATATTGAACACACTCGTTCTGAAAAGAACATTCATGTGTTTAAATCTAAGGCTAGTCAGAATAAACCCTTTGTTGAAAAACAGAAGTTTAGACGAACCTTCAGAACAACTAACCCAAAAGGACCCAAGAAGATCTGGGTACCTAAAAGTAAAATAATTCTTGTTGCAGATGTTCTTAGAAGCAAGGTCAGGACGCCAATCATGGTACCTGGACTCTGGATGCTAGCGACACATGACAGGAGAAAGGTCTATGTTCCAAAGTATGGAGCTTAGATCTGGAGGTGACGTGAAATTTGGAGGGAATCAGAAGGGCAAGATCATTGGATCTGGCACTATTGGAAATGGTAACCTTCCCTCTATTACTAATGTTTTACTTGTAGAAGGATTAAAGCATAATCTATTGTCCATAAGTCAATTAAGTGACAATGGTTATGACATAGTCTTTAATCAAAAATGTTGTAAAGCTATTAGTCAAAAGGATGGCTCAATCCTATTTAGTGGAAAGAGGAAGAACAACATTTATAAAATAAATCTTTCAGAACTTAAGGTTCAGAATGTTAAATGTCTCTTGTCTGTTAATGAGGAGCAATGGGTCTGGCACAGAAGATTAGGGCATATTAGTATGAGACGTATATCTCAGATTAATAAACTTAATCTTGTCAGAGGACTTCCTAAGTTGAAGTTCACCTCAGATGCTCTTTGTGAAGCATGTCAAAAAGGGAAGTTTTCAAAATCATCTTTTAAATCAAAAAATGTTGTTTCTACTTCCAGACCATTAGAATGACTTCATATTGATCTGTTTGGACCAGTGAAAACTGCATCTATCAGAGGCAAGAAGTATGGATTAGTCATTGTTGATGACTATAGTAGATGGACATGGGTAAAGTTCTTAAAACACAAGGATGAGTCACATTCTGTGTTCTTTGACTTCTGCAATCAAGTCCAGAATGAAAAAGATTTCAAAATTATAAAATTCAGAAGTGATCATGGTGGTGAATTTGAAAACAAATATTTTGAAAAATATTTTAATGAAAATGGCATTGCTCATGATTTTTCCTGTCCTAGAACTCCACAACATAATGGAGTTGTAGAGAGGAAAAATAGAACTCTGCAAGAAATGGCCAGAACCATGATCAATGAGACTAATCTGGCAAAGCACTTTTGGGCAGAAACAATCAACACATCATGTTACATTCAGAACAGAGTGTCTGTAACACCTCTTCTAGAAAAGACTCCCTATGAATTGTGGAGGAATAGAAAGCCCAACATTGCTTATTTTCATCCTTTTGGATGTGTTTATTATATGTTGAACACTAAAGAGAATCTTAGCAAGTTTGATTCTAAAGCACAGAAGTGTTTCATGCTTGGATATTCTGAACACTCCAAAGGCTACAGAGTATACAATACTGAAACACAGATTGTGGAAGAATCTATACATGTTATATTTGATGATAAGCTTGGCATTAAAAAGCCAAAGCAGTTTGAAAATTCTGCAGATAGAGAAGTAGTTTTCACAGACTCTGAAGGCTCAGAGGCAGACAAAGCTCAAGTGAAGGAACCAGAAGCAACGCTAGATGCAATTCCTTTGACTTCTCAGATGAACAACTTAAACATTTCTGAAGAATCAACTGTTAGAGGATCATCTTCCAGAATCAAAGCTTCTCATCCAGAGAATGTGATCATTGGAAAGAAGGAAGACCCTATAAGAACAAGATCTTTCCTCAGATCCTCTGAAGCATCATTATTTGGATTGGTGTCAGTAATTGAACCAACCACTGTGGATGAAGCTCTGCAAGATAATGACTGGATTATTGCCATGCAAGAAGAGTTAAATCAGTTCACTAGAAATGATGTGTGGGACTTAGTTCCAAGACCAAAAGGATTCAACATAATTGGAACTAAGTGGGTCTTCAGAAATAAGCTTAATGAGAAAGGATAAGTTGAAAGAAATAAGGCAAGGCTTATTGCTCAAGGGTACAGTCAACAAGAAGGTATTGATTACACTGAAACTTATGCTCCAGTGGCAAGGTTAGAATCTATACGCCTTCTTATTTCATTTGCTGCATAATATAACATCACTATATATCAGATGGATGTTAAAAGTGCCTTTCTAAATGGTATTATAGAAGAAGAAGTTTATGTTCACCAGCCTCCTAGTTTTGAGAGTGAAAAATTTCCAGAACATGTTTTCAAACTAAAGAAATCTCTGTATGGTTTAAAACAAGCTCCTAGAGCTTGGTATGAGAGGTTAAGCAATTTTCTTCTGGAGAAAATTTTCATCAGAAGCAAAGTGGACACAACACTCTTTTGTAAAGCATTTAAGAAAGATCTTCTAATATGTCAAATATATGTGGATGATATTATATTTGGATCTACCAATACTATGCTGGGAAAGGAGTTTGCTCAATGTATGCAGGCAGAATTTGAAATGAGTGTGATGGGAGAATTGAAATTCTTTCTAGGAATTCAAGTCAACCAAACTCCAGAGTGCACTTACATTCATCCGACCAAATATGTTAAAGAACTTCTGAAGAAATTTAACATGACTGATAGTAAGATGGCAAAGACTCCCATGCATCCAACTAGTACACTAGGCAAGGAAGAGGTAAGTAAGAAAGTAGATCAGAAACTCTACAGAGGTATGATAGGATCTCTTCTCTACTTAACTTCTTCTAGACCTGACATTCTGTTCAGTGTATGTCTATGTGCAAGATTCCAATCAGATCCTAGAGAATCTCACTTAACTGCTGTTAAGAGGATTCTAAGGTATATGAAAGGTACTACTAACGTGGGTCTGTGTTACAGAAGATCTGATAAATATACATTAGTTGGATTCTGTGATTCTGACTATGCTGGAGACAGAGTAGAGCGTAAAAGTACTTCTGGAAGTTGTCAGTTCCTTAGAAGTCATCAATTCTCATGGTACAGCAAGAAACAACCCACAATTGCACTTTCTACAACAGAGGCAGAATACATTGTTGCTGCTGGATGTAGCACGCAGATGCTCTGGATGAAGAGTCAGTTAGAGGACTATCAGATCTTTGAGTGTAATGTATCTATCTTCTGTGATAATACTTCTGCTATATGTTTGTCTAAAAATCCAATTTTACACTCTAAGGCAAAACATATAGAAATTAAACATCATTTCATCAGAGACTATGTTCAGAAGGGTATTATAAACTTAGCTTTTGTTGATTCAGATCATCAATGGGCTGTTATTTTTACAAAACCCCTTGCTGAAGATAGGTTCAAGTTTATTCTGAAAAATATTGGTATGGATTTTTGTCCAGAATAATATTTATCAGAGGCAAACTTCTCAGATGCAAAATGTTTAATGCTCTGAAGTATTTCATCTGTTAATTTATTCATTTTCTTGAATTATTTTACTTGTGTAAATCTGAACTAACAATGCTCAGAGGATCTGAACGTTGTCTAACGTTTCATTTCTCAAGAGATTTCAGAGGCACATGCAAGCAAACACGTGTAGCTCAGAAACTGAAAAGGTAGAGTGCACTTTACTGAATTAACGTTTGAAGTACTGCTTTGAAAATCTGATTTTTCTTGATTTTCCCCCCATCTGTCAGAATCATAATTGCTGCGCAATGATGTTTTTACTTTTTCATTTAATGTTATGTGAAGCGTGCCTATGTGACTGTTTGTGTATCTAATTTTATCTATAAATATCACAAATCACACCATTTCACACTTTTCACCTCACGAACCTTTTATGCATTTCTGTCGTCTCTTTGCTCTCCATCTAAACCCTAAACCTAAAACCTATCACTCAAGAACATCAATGGCATCTTCTTCATCAACATCTGCTCAGATGCAATCAACCATTGTTGTTTCTGCTCCTAGTGCTGAAGCTTACAAAGAACCTGTAAGAACTCTTCTCACTCCAACCATAGAACTGGAAGTTCTGAGTGAATGCTTCATAGACCTTGAGCCCATTGAAGAAAATGGATTTAATCTTTCCTCAACCATCCAAACTCAGAGTTGGACAAAGTATTTTGACAGGCTTATGGGTCCTGTTTATCCAACTTTGGTGAAAGAATTATGGATACATGCTCAGGTGTGCCCTAAATTCATCCATTCTTTTGTCCTTGGAAAGGAGATTGTGATTACTGAGAAGTTGATCAGACAACTCATTGGGTACTCTGAAACTGATGGTGAAACCAGTCTACAATCTGCTCGTGTGGATCTTGCTGATGTGTTTCAAGAAGTTACTATTTCTGGGGCACCAACTAGCAAAGTAAGGGAACTGAAGCCAGTCTACAGGATCTGGGCCAAGATTTTCATGAGTTCCATCTTTCATAGAAAATCATCAAATTCCCCAGATTATGTCAGTGCTGAACAACTATACTTTATGTTCTGTATGAGCAAGGGAAAGAAGGTGGACTTGCCTTATCTTCTGTTCAGTCACCTTCTGAATTACATAAAGGAAACAAGAGAAGATGTAAGAGTCAAAACTGGAAAAGTTAGGAATTGGATTCCTATGGGTAGGCTGATATCAAACATTCTAACAGAGAATGGTCTTGTGAAATATCTGTATGATACTGGATTGATAGAGGATTTGTCATATGTCATAGGTTCTGTCATTAATGGCAATACTCTGAAGAGGATGAAGGTCATCACAGAGCTTGCCAGCAAACCCAAGAAAATTGTTACTAAGGATGTAAGCAACAGAAGGATTCCTGTTGAAGATTTTCCAATGTTCACTGCTGATGAACCTAGGCACATCATTCTGACATTCATTGCTGAATGTTTAAGAGAAGGTATTCCTCTGCCTGCTAACATAGTACAGAAGGAAGGAGAAGTTCTGCCCAATCCTGTTAGAGAAAGACGCTCAAAGAAGATTGTTGAAGAAGGATCTGAGGCTCAACCAAAGAGAAAAGCCTCTAAAGCTGATGCTAAGCCTCAGAAGGTAAAGAAAGTGAAACCCACTCCTCCAAAAGCAAGTCTGGAAGACATAAGAGAAACTATCAAACAGGTTTTAACATCTGATCCAACTCCAACCATTCACTCTCCATTACCTTCACCTCCTCCATCACCTTCTAGACCACAATCATTTGTACCATCATCATCTGGAATTCATACATATGAACCCCCTTCATCTCAAACTACACCTTCTCAACCATCTTCTGTACAAACTCCATCTGAACCACCTCAAACAAAAATCCAACCAGAACATCAACAACAAGAACCATCTCAGCCAGAACCTCAACAACAACAACAACAACCAGAACTTCAACAACAACAACAATAAACACAACCAGAACAACAACAACAATCACCAGAACATCAATCTCAACCCATTTCATATGAACCTCCCCAAACAACACCATCTGAACATCCCTCTATAATAGAACAACTGTTACCTGTTCCAGAACCATCAGATGACATTCTTGATCTGGAACCACTTGCAACCATGGTTGTCTTGTCATCCACCTTATGCCACTTCACTGAATCATCTGATTCTGAATCAGAAGTTCCATCACCCTCTTGTTTACACATTCCTGATCCACTCAAACCTGCATTTTCTGATCTATCAGCACCTGACCAAATAAATCGTAGACTTGCACTTCGTTCAAATTTCAACCTCTCAAATTTTCAAAATTCATCCTCTGAAGCTGAAATTTCACCAACCCCTACACCTCAACTCACAATACCACAACCATCTGAACCTCAACAGTCTGAACATCAACCATCTGACCAACCACAATCTGATCCAACACCTCCTAATATCACTTGTGAACAACCTCAGCCAAACTCTGAATCTGCTGAGAAAGTGACCCCTGAGGAATTTCTTTACCCCAACCCTAGATCAGATGTTGATAAACTGTTTGATAATTTCAAAAAGGAAGTTCGTATGGGGATTGCACGTGTGGAAGAAGAGTGTTTGTTCAGTATAGACCATGTTAAGTCTGAAGCTGCTTGGGATAAATTTATCTCTAAGATCAACGTGGTGGCCTCTCATCTCAAGACAGTATGTGCTGAAGATGTTAGGGCAAATTTTGCTGAGTTGGTAAGACAAACTCTGATGAGCATTCCCAAACCACTAGTGCTGCTTCTGGAAGCTGCTCCTGCTGAAGACTCTCCATCTGAAGATGTTGCATCTGATATGGACATTGATGCATCTGCACCTGAAGTAAAGGCTGAAAATTCAGAACTTGTAAAAGAGGTTAAGGAAATCAAGTCCTGGATGATCAAACAAGAACAAACCACTGAAGAGATTAAGACTTGGATGGCCAAGCAAGAAGAGTCTACTACAAAGATCACAGATCTTCTGACCCTGATTGCATCTCGTCAACCCTAGTTTCTTTTCATGTTTTTGCACTGCTGTTTTGAATCTATTTTCTCTTGTTTGTTTGTTATCATCTGTTATATGAACCATCTAAATGAATGAAATTGTTTGCTTTGTTTTTTTTCCTCTATTATCTTTTCTGTCTTTACACATCTTTTTGATTATGACAAAAAGGGGGAGAAAAAGAATCTGATTGTTCAATCCATAAGCAAATGCTAAAACAAAATTCAGACATATTATTAACTATCTTTGAATTTAAGTCTTTTAGATTCTATTGTTTCATCTGACAAAATAAATTCATTGAAGTTATCCTGAGAATTACCCAACCAGACTCTGATTCTTGAAGCAAATTGTACTCTGAGTCTAAACGCAAAACTAGACTCTGTGTTTGAAAGAAGCCATCAGACTCTGATTAACCAGACTCTGTGTTCGAAAGAAGTCATCAGACTCTGATTCTGAAATACACTCAAGCAAATAGGGAAGTATTCTTTTCCTTAGAGTATTCATTTCAGGGGGAGAATCTTAATCTCAGGGGGAGTTATAATTATTCTTTTTTATTATTGAACAAAACTTCTCATGTTTTGTCATCATCAAAAAGGGGGAGATTGTAAGAACAACGATTGTTTCTTAGTAATATCTCTATGTTTTGATGATAACTTTTATGAAATTTTGTATTAAAGAATTATATACTCTAAAATTGGTTCATGAATATTTGCTGCAGATAATTAAAGTATATATACATTCAAAAGAAAATTAATCTGAACATAGAACTATGGAAGGCTTTGAAGAGTCAGAATCATCTTATAGAAGAATCTGAGCGCTGTCTGCAGAAGAATCTGAAGCAGAAGCTACAGAAGAATCTGAAGCAGAAGCGACAGAAGGATCTGAAGCAGAAGCTACAGAAGAATCTGAAGCAGAAGCTGCAGAAGGATCTGAAGCAGAAGACTCTAATAAGATCTGAAGACTATGAAGCATTAAAGAACTTTGTATGAGAGTTAAGAAGCTCAGTTTTTCAGAAGACTCTGAGAGTACTACACGCTGCATGTATTGAGGATCTGATTCATAAAACTCTGCTCTGAAAGAACTACACGCTAAAGCACACTTGCTGACTTACTCTGATTCAGCAAAATCTGATGGGAATCCAAGACTCTGATCATGCAAGATCTGATGGTTACCCTGCTGAAAAGAAATAATTATTGAAGAAGAATTCAAAGTAATATTCTTTGATTTAGCTCAACGACTCTTTCCTCTTTCATGCTTGACACTAGAACACAGACCAAAAGCATTTCTCTGTGCATTCTACTTTCAGGAAAGGTCATGTGATGTAAAGACAAAAAGGTTCAGGCCTTTTTAGTACACAGCCTCCAATGTCAAGACTTTGTGGACTACTGTGCATATAAAAGCAAGTCTTCATCATCTTCTTCAGTAGTGATCCATAACCAACGAATCTCAAAAAGAAACTCTTACAAGCTCTCATTAAATATTCTTATTGCTGATTTTATTCTTTTGTTCTTAAACATTAAGTGAAAAATCACTGTTGTGATAAAGCTTGTTAGAAGCATTCATACACTTGTATTAATCTTACATTTTATTGTAATAGTTCCTTAAGAAGATCCAGTTGGGATCAGTAGTTCTTGAGAAGACTTTGAACAGTTGTTCTTAGTGGTTACTATTGTAATCAGTTGATTAAATAGTGGATTAAGTCCTTGTTTGAGAAAGGAAAATCACTCTAGATAGGATGGACTGGAGTAGTTGAGTTCAACGAACCTGGATAAAAATACTTGAGTTTTTACTTCTAAGTTTTATCTTCATACTTATTCAACCCCCCTTCTAAGTATTTTCTCACCTTCAAGATCTTCTCTAAAACGTCTCATACGAGTATGGCCATGCCCCATATGCATATGGTCACTCCCTCCTACGTGTACCATATGCGTTTCAGCAGAGGAACATGCTGGAAGGGGGACGGGGTGCGCATCATACATGTATTTCCCCTTAGGTGTGCCCCCATACACGTAATGCCTTATGTCTTACGCGTATTGCCTCACCTGCATAGAAAAATGTCCAGTTTCGCAATAGTGCGATTTTTCCCCCATTGGAGCACTTCTAAGCTCCTAAATCAGACCCAAAACAACTGTTATCTCAGTATAACCTTAGAGTCTTAATCCTACTTCATTGTTTCATCATTTTGTCAATATTTTTTGTCATTAAAACCCATTTTCGCTAACCCCCAAAAACTCCAATTTTCAGATCTGTTCTATATCAAAACCCAGCAACAACAAAACAACATTAACACAAATTTAACATTCCAAATCAGCATGCAACAAAGATTCATATCAGAATAGTATATGGACACGAATTCACAACAAACACCATACCAACATACAAACATTTCAAGAAGAAGGAATACACAGAAAAATTCTAAGAGGGAAAGGAACCCTCACTACCCTCTCATGTTCAGATCAACCTTGAAAAATTTCATTCTCCCCCCTTACCTTAATTTTGAACTTTGATCCTTCAAAAATGGTGGAAATTCCCTCTTGCCCCAGTTCTTCCTTATTCTTTCTCTTGTTCTCTTTTCACGTTAACTAATTTCCTCTATGTGTAACCTCCCACTAATCTCTCCTATTTGTTTTATCTCCCTTAATCAATTCCCTCGTAATATTAATAATAATAATAATAATAATAACATTATTACTAATATATCTCACTCATAATTAATTACTTATCATTATCATATTATTCTAAGGTTTTATTCACATTACTCAATTAAGGCTAACTCCTCACACTCACTCTTAACCACATACCCTTAATTAAGTCAATAAAATCATAAAAAATACACAATGACTAAATATTTTAAATGGAGTGTTACAATGACAATTATATTAAATCATATATTTAATATAATAAACAGTGAGCGGTATCTAGTAACACATCACTGCTATCCAAGTCACAAAAATATCATGTGATCTAACAAAACCTTTTATGATAATAATTGTGTGTATAATTACCTTTTTACCCTTATGTCTATATTGAACACAAGACACATATTGTGTCATCCTTGTCCAGTTCAATATTGGACCCTTAGACATTTATCATGTTATGCAGGATGATCAAATTCCATCTAGGTCACTCATGTCCCTCAGCATGCTTTGTGGAGTACTCATCAATTATCTTTATGGTCATCCAGTTACGGACAATGATAAATCAGTAATAAAGTATTCGACTCTACATCTAGGGTACATAGTAATTTCAGGTCGAAGGATGGTATACACCACTATCACCATGAGCATAACTTATGACACTTTGCATAATATTCTATGTAGTACTCTCATAGCAGGTCAATCCAGTATACTCTCATTTTATAAAGTTAACTTATTTTAATAATTTTATCATTAAAGTTTATCATACGCGCCTAAAAATTTATGATATAATTATTAAAAGTATATTGCTAAAGTGGGAGATTGTTGAAATATTTTATAATATTAATATTATTTAGTTATTCAAATAATTATTATGTGGACATATATATTTTAATTATATTAGTTATTTATAAAAATTAAGAGTCTTAATTGATTAAGTGGTCAAATAATTTTAAAAGACTAATTAGATTTATATTAATTAATTAATTAGATATGAGTTTAAATATAAGTGGAGCTCAGGATGACCCATTTAGAAATAATAGAAAGCCTAATTGGCCATCAATATATATATATATATATATATATATATATATATATATATATATATATATATATATATATATATATATATATATATATAGAGAGAGAGAGAGAGAGAGAGAGAGAGAGAGAGAGAGAGAGAGAGAGAGAGAGAGAGAGAGAGAGGCTATAGTTCCCAATATACCGTACATATGTTAATGATTCAATTATTCAGGTATTCCCAATCTCAATCCTTGATAAATTAACATGTTGTAGATCCTAGTTTATATATATATATATATATATATATATATATATATATATATATATATATATATATATATATATATATATATATATATATATATATATATATATATATATATATATATATATATATATATATATATATATATATATATATATTGATATGGTTTCCGCACTAAAATAAGATTATAGTTTTAATCTTTGTTATTGGATATAATTATTATTAAATTAATTTTAACATTGAGAATTGTGAAAGTGTTGATTGAAACGGATTGAGAGTGAGAGCCGATGAATGTGATTGAGAGATAGTGAAGGAGGAAGGTGAAGATTGAGAGGGTGAATTGTGAAAATGAGACTGATTCTTGAATTATGATTGAGGTTAGGCTATATTAAGTTTGAAAGAGTTGGAAGTTCACCCCAAATGTAACTGAAATTGCATTGAAATGAACAATTTTGTTAGAGGTTAGTAATGTAAGTTGGATTGAGTTAGTTAGAAAATTAGTTAGTTAGTTGGATAGAGTTAGAGTTAGTTAGTGAAATGAATTATGTTATGACTGTTATTTTTAGGTAGGGAATGAATTTAAAGTGAATTAGAATTTTGGAAAGGAATGGGAACTCAGGCTATTTAGTGTGTTAATCACAACAATTGTTACCTGAAACTAGAGGATGTATTGAGTTGGTGTATGGTTATGTTAATTTGATGCAATGTTGTTGAATTTAGTTACTAAGAATGAATGAGCTTTTGTAAAAAAAAAATCAACTTGATGAAAAACAATCAGTACACTAATTAGTTGATGAATACTTGTTGTTAAGTTAACCATGTCGTTGTTGGAAATTCACCTCACACCCTATGAAAAATTCTCTTCAATCTTGATCTCAAGATTGATGAACAAACCTACAATATGGTAGTAATGGTGATAAAAAGTAAAGAGTTATCAAGAACAACAAAAGAAAAGAAGAATAACAAACAAGCAAGAAAGAGAAGAGTGAGAGAAGAAATATTTGGAGAAAACTGATTGCTATTGAACTTTCACTTGCTAACTCTGCAACTGTGAAATCTGTTCTATGTTGTGTTGAATACAAAGCAATGCACCCTATTTATAGCTTTAGGTTTACAAAAGCCCAAAACATAAAAGGCCCAAAATATTTAAAATCAAATCTAATCTAAATCATATCAAATCAAATATGTTTACACTATGAATTATATTAAACACACCCCCTAATTTATTGTGTCTAAACTGTCTACATTCATCATGGCTTTTAGTCTTCTGAAGGCTTCGACCTGCACTCCCTTCATCATGATATCTGCAATCTGATTCTCAATTCTGCAGTGTTCCAACTTCATCTTCCCTTCTGCTACCTGCTCTCGAAGATAATGGAACCTCATTTTGATGTGCTTGCTTCGACCATGAACTATTAGATTCTTCGCCAAGTTGATAGCTGACATGCTGTCTATCTTCATGGTAATTGCTCCATGATTCTTCTCTGTGATTTCTTCGACCAAATTCACCATCCAAGTTGCTTGACATGCACAAAGAGAAGCAGCTATATATTCTGCTTTGCATGATGATAATGCCACTACTGGTTCCTTTCTCGAATTCCAAGCAACTGGTGCACCACCTAACATAAACACATACCCAACTGTGGATTTTCGATCCTCAGTACAACTACACTAACTGGAGTCTGTGTATCCCGCTAACTTGCATTCTTTTCCTTCATCAGTTGCTGGAAACAAAATGCCATAGTCGAGAGTTCCTTTCAGATACCTCAGTATCCTCTTCGCTGCTGCTAGGTGTGATACCTTTGGCTTCTGCATGAATCTACTTACCATACCAATACTGTATGCTAAGTCAGGCATTGTGTGACAAAGGTATCTAAGTGACCCAATAAGTCTTCTGTATTGGGTTGGGTCGACATCATCTTCATCTAAATCCTTCGACAGTTGCAATCTGGGCTCAGCTGGAGTCGAAGTTTGGTTGCAATCTTGCATCTCAAATCTCTTGAGTATTTCGCCTGCATATCTTCTTTGATTCATCATCGAACCTCTACTTGTCTTGTAGAATTCAATTCCAAGGAAATATGAGAGATTTCCCAAGTTTGACATTTCAAACTCCTTACTCAGGTCATGTTTGAAATCTTCAATCTCCTTCTTACAACTCCCTGTTATCAACAAATCATCAATATAGAGACATAGTATAAGCAATTCGCCATTGCTTCTTCTTACATATACTCCATGTTCAGTTGTACACTTCACAAATTCCTTCTCCCTTAAGAAGCTGTCGATTTTCTTATTCCAAGCTCTTGGAGCTTGCTTAAGTCCATACAGGGTTTTATGAAGCCTGTACACCTTTCTTTCTTCGCCTTGTTTCACAAACCCAATTGGTTGTGCAACATAAACTTCTTCGTCTAATGAGACATTAAGGAATGCACACTTCACGTCTATCTGACATGTGTGCCAGTTGTTCATAATTGCTAGACCAACAACCAACCTGATTGTTTCGATTCTAGCAACAGGTGCGAATACTTCATCGAAGTCGATTCCTTCTTTCTGAAGAAATCCTTTTGCCACAAGTCTCGCCTTGTGTCGAGTTACTTCTCCTTTAGAATTTACCTTCACCTTGTAAACCCACTTCACATCAACTTCCTTCTTGCCTTGCGGCAATTCGACAAGTGACCAGGTATCATTGACTTCGATGGACTCCAACTCTTCAGTCATTGCTTTCACCCACTTCGAATCTTTCAATGCCTCAGCTGCATTGACTGGTTCGACATCTTCGTAGAAAGCATAATGTACCAGCTCACCTTCCTCATCAACTACATCATATGATGTAATTACACATTCTTGCAACCTTGTAGGCATGTGTCTTGTTCGTCGAGGTCTGCTTGAACCTGCTTCATCTGCAACTGGTTCTTGTCGAACTTCTATTTCGACTTTAGTGGTTGGTTCTTCATAAGATATTCTCATTGAATCCTTCTTGGAATTCTCAATCTAGTCCCATTATTTAACCTCATCTATGATCACGTCCCTGCTGATCACTGCCTGCTTATTCACTGGGTCGAACAACTTATAACCTCTTGTCGAATGATATCCTATCAAGATCATCTTATTCGACTTATCATCAAGCTTCCTTCTCAACTGATCTGACACATGTCAATGTGATATAGATCCAAACACCTTCAAGTGACTGAGACTAGGCTTGACACCAGACCAACATTCTTCTGGTGTGATTTCTTCAAGCTTCTTTGTCGGACATCTGTTCAATATATAAGTTGTTGTCGAAACTGCTTCTCCCCATAATTTTTTAGGTAGATGCTTTCTATTCAACATACTTCTCACCATATTCATGATGGTTCTGTTCTTGCGTTCTGCAATCCCATTTTGCTGTGGAGTGTAAGGTGGCACCACCTCATGCACAATCCCTTCTTTTACACATAGTGTATCGAACTCTTTTGATACATACTCTCCACCACCACCAGTCCTCAGAATTTTCAGCTTTCGACCACTTTGTCTTTTGACCATGGACTTGAATCTGGAAAATACCTCAATCACATCACTTTTCTTCTTGATGAGGTAAGTCCACAGCTTTCGACTATAATCATCTATAGACGTGACAAAGTATCTATTGCCACCAATCGAATCCACCTGGATTGGACCATATACATCAGAGTATATGACTTCAAGTATTGCCTTCGACTTCCTTCCTGTATCCTTGATGAAGCTATTCTTTTGTTTTTTCGAATGAACACACTCCTCACAGACTTCCCTTGGAATGTCGATTTCTGGTAATCCTGAAACCATATTTCTTCTCTTCAGTTCTCTGATGTCATTAAAGTTGAGATGACCTAGTCGAAAATGCCATAACCACTCATCTCTGCTGGTTGCAGATGCTAGACACTTGTGCTCCATCACATTGAGTCCAATCTTGAAGGTCCTATTCTGAGACATTGGAGCCTTCAAGATTAATCTACCACCTGCATCGAGAACTCTCATCATCTTGTCTTCGACAACTACCTTGTAGTTCTTTTCGATAAGCTGCCCTATACTGAGCAAATTACTCTTCATGCCTGGTATGTACAACACATTGGAAATTGTTGACCTTTTGCCATCTTTCCTCATAATCAGAACATCACCAACACCTTCAGCTGCTAGAGTGTTGTCATTTGCAAACTTCACTGTGTTCTTCGACAAGGGATTCATGTTGACAAACCAATATTTCCTTCCAGTCATGTGTGATGAGCATCCTGAGTCCAAGTACCACTAATCTTGGAATCTTTCTTCATCTTTTGTTGTGACCATTAGCAACGTTTCTTCTTCTTCATGTTTCTCCAGCTTTGCATCAGTCTCTTGATTTCTCTTCCTTTCTGGACAATCACTAACATAATGACCATATTTCTGGAAATTGAAACATTGAATGTGGCTTTTGTCTGTCTTTCGACCACCACCTCTTCCTTTACCTGCAGCACCACCTCTTTGGTTGCCTTGGTTCTAAGGTTTCTTCTGATTCGACTGGTTTCCTCCTTTGTTGCCATTCTAGCTACCTTTTCCTTTTCTTTCCTTTTCTGACTGCGCCTGTAAAGCCATATCTTTTGACTTTCCTGCAGCTCTCTCAGCCGTCCTCTGTTCATGAGACTCAAGAGTCCCTTGAAGCTCTTCCTTCGTCAACACTGACAGATCTTTCGACTCTTCTATGGCAACTACCACGTGGTCAAATTTTGGAGCCAACGATCTTAAAATCTTTGAGATAACTGCTTTTGTCGTCAGCGCTTTTCCACATACTTTGATTTGATTCACCAACTTTGTAACTCTTGTGAAAAAATCTGTAATGCTTTCATTGTCTTCCATCTGTAGCAACTCATAGGTTCTCTTGTGAGTTTGTAACCTCACCTCTTTCACCTTCTCTGCGCCTCCAAATGAATTTTCAAGAATCTCCCATGCTTCTTTTGCTGAATCAACATTACTAACCTTTTCAAAGTTATCAGGATCAACACATTGATGAATTATAAAGAGTGCTTTATAATCCTTCTTCTTCAATTCTTTGTGCTCAACCTTTTCCGCCTCCGTTGCATTCTCCCCAAGCGATGTTACTTCGTCCTTCCCAAGATCCCAAAGATCTTGATAACAGAAAATCACCTTAATCTGTTTGCACCAATTCTCATAATTAACTTTCTTGAGAATTGGCAGGGTCGCCGGAAAGTTGTCGTTCGGATAGTTCATCGCCATCACTATCTTCCTTCCTTGAATCTCTCGACCGGAGCTCTAGATACCAGATGTTGGAAATTCACCTCACACCCTATGAAAAATTTCCTTCAATCTTGATCTCAAGATTGATGAACAAACCCATAATATGATAGTAATGGGGATAACAAGTAAAGAGTTATCAAGAACAACAAAAGAAAAGAAGAACAACAAATAAGCAAGAAAGAGAAGAATGAGAGAAGAAATATTTGGAGAAAATTGATTGCTATTGAACTTTCACTTGCTAACTCTACAACTGTGAAATCGGTTCTATGTTGTGTTGAATACAAAGCAAGGCACCCTATTTATAGTTTTAGGTTTACAAAAGCCCAAAACATAAAAGGCCCAAAATATTCAAAATTAAATCTAATCTAAATCATATCAAATCAAATATGTTTACACTATGAATTATATTTAACATTCGTGACTGCAAATTCCGTTATCACTTTGTTATGTTTAACCTTAATTTGTTTGTTAGATTACAAGTTGAATTGAAGTTGTCATGGCTTGTGAGATTGAAATCATGTGAATTTGAGCTATGCTACAGGGTGGAGTTCAAAGTGAGGCAGAAGAACTGATCTAAAAAATCGGTTCGCTGGAGGAAGGGATTGAGAAAGAATAGGCTTTGTCTGTTGAGAATGCGGTCATGTGTGAAAAGTTGGAAGATGAGCTTTTGAGAATGAAGCAAGAAACTAAACTCCAGCAAGACACTGAAATATTACACAGGGAAGGTGTCGATAGCAAGTCAATCTTCAATCAGGTAAAACTTTGGAACTCACAATGCAAACCCTCTAATTTAAAGCATAGATTAAATATACTACAGTGTATAAAATGAATAGCCTATAATCTCACTCACGTAGTTGTGATTTTCATGATGTACAAAGCTAAGTTTTAGTTTAAAATTAACATCTGAGACTCCAGAATTTAATGTTTAAGTTAGTTAATTGTTAAGGAAATTAGTTAGATATTGATGAAAATGCTTGTTAGATTTGTTAAGTTATGGATGTTAAGATTGAATTCAATTAAGTGATTAATTGGTTAGTGTAAAGTTGAGATAGCAGTTATTGAAATCAGTTACAAGCTTAGAATCATATGTTGGCAATCTAAGATTTATGCTAGTCTGAAAACTTTTACAGGCTGTTAAATTAATATATGCTTGTTGAAATGAGGTTGATGGATTTGTAGTGTTTGCACTGTGGATACTTAAGATCAATGTGATGTTACAAATTTGAAGCAACTTAAAAAGCTAGCTAATGTGATTGTGATTTGATCCATGTTAGACTTGATGGTAGGTTAGTCATGTTAGAATAATGGAAGCGTCATTGATGTTAAAAATGCCTGAACTGCTATGTGACTGGTAGTGGTGGTTTCAAATTCTTTCTTGTAGCTTCATCACTGGTGAAGCCCAAAATATTAGAGCTAACATTGTCAATGTTTTTTTTAGGGTGAATATGAGAGTGCTTATGGACTTTTGGATTAGTTCAGTGTTCAGGGGACATAACAAACTGTAAGATATTTGCTAGGAGGTTCCGATTGAGTGAGAATCCGATAGCCGAGATTTCACCTCAATATCTTCAATTTTCTATGGCTTGAATGAGCTAATGTCATATGATGTTTGTTGGTGGATGCAGCCAATTCCTTCACACTAGATTCTTGGAACTCTGCTTTATCTACATCCTGTCTCCTAATTACCTGTACACTCTATCTCTTCAAAAGGTGATTAGAACAACATTTTCTATATCAAGCCAACCCGAAGTTTGGGAAAAAGGATACCAAGCCAACTGAGTTTTAAAAGATGCTAAGCAGACTAGGCTTTTAGGGATGTACCAAACAAGACCGGGCTTTAAAAGAAACCCATCAAGTTTGGATTTTGGATTTGCCAATAATGTTCGGCTTTGGTTTTTCAGGTTTGTTCCATAAGACTTCATGCTATGATAGATGCATGATATGCATGAGTGAAGCGGCATGATTAATGCATAGTGATGATTTATGTACTGGCTGGCCAGATGCTCATGTGGCGGGTGGTTGGAGATTTAGGGATAGGATATAGGTCATACAAACATGATTCTCTGACACCTACTTTGGGATCAAAAGTTCTTGACACACCTCTGCGCTTGATTTGAAACCTGGAGAGAGCTCGTGCCTGCATAGCCTACGTCTGCCCCAGTTTGTTGGATACTTGCGTGGACTGCCCCAACCATAAATTATGAAGTGACCTTTTTATAGGATGATCTTGATTTGACTTGGTCCAGTGTCTTGAAGTGGTTTTGCCCTTGGTTGGCTGATCTTTGAGGGAATGCCCCTGACTAACTGCTCTTGGAGAGATTTATCGAATCTCGACGTGATTGCCCCAGATTGGCTAAATCTTGAAGCGGCTTGTCCTTTTGGCTCAACAGAGTTTTCAAGCGCTTTGCCCCCTTGGTGTGATCATTCTTTCCATTGTGGAAACTTTCTTGATGTCAACTGCTTGTTCGCAAGTAAAAAGTGTTTGTTTTGAAAATAAAAATTTTAATGTTATGCTTATGTCAGCTTTGTAATCCAAGCCTGTTCACTAAAATGATGAAATATAATGAATGAATTACTAGTTAGAATTACATATCAATTCCAACACAAATGATAAACAAACATTTAGGAGTTAGCTTTAATGCAAGCTTTCCGTAATATGCTTTTGAAATAAACATTGCTTCAATTAGGTCTTTTGAGAGTTGAAATGTGACTTGGTTCACGGTTTCTGAAAGAAAAGGATATAAGCCTTAAAATTTATTTTAACCCTCCCATTCTCCTTTATGTTCTCTAGTCCTACGTTCAACTAGTTTGACACAAGTGTTCATTTTTCAAAAGGATTTTGAATGGTAGAAATGACGGTGAAGGAACCAACGAGGTTTTCAGAGTGACAGTCACCCACCTTTTGTTTTGTCACTTGAGGTCACACAAATTTGTTCTTTCTAAAGATTTTTCCCTTTTTGTTTTCCCTCATTTTTGCATAGACTTATCTTTTGAGCTTGCAATTTATCGGGATGCCCTAAATTTTGTCTAAGTCACGAGTCTTCGACTTAGCGTGCTTTCCCTTTTTTTATTTGCTTTTTGAACTTCTCACCATTTTTTGGAATAAACTGTGTGACATTTGTGCGTTTGATTTGTTGAAGGGGTTGTGACTGCCTAATTATTTTTGTTGGTGAGGGACAAACATTGTGGATTTTTGGTTTCCGACCTCTAATGAGGGATAAGATGTGGATGGTCCTCAGATGGGGTACTCTCATTTTTGAAATTTGAATGCACTGTCAAAATAACTGAAGACTATCCTACCCCAGGTTAAGATTGAGGTTTTTTTGTACATCAAAAAACTCCTACTTCTTGGTCCAAAGGGGTTGACTAGGGGTTATCTTCCTTATATCTTCGGTGTTTGGGGATTTGAAGCAATGTCTTACATCGTTAGCAAAGTCTTATTCAAAAACATACAGTCAGTAATCTCATATTTTTTTTATACTTCATCATTCTCTTTTTGATTATGCTTAAACAAATGTTTGGATGAATAATATATGAGTGAACAGAAAAGGATTTATTCAAAACATGCATATTCATTTCATTATTATTATTATTATTATTATTATTATTATTATTATTATTATTATTATTATTATTATTATTATTATTATTATTATTATTATTATTATTATTATTATTATTATTATTATTATTATTATCTGAAAACAAACAAGTTTTGCAAATGAACAACACTTAACTACAGAAATGGGTAAGGGATTCAGTTATTCGAGGGGAAGGTATTAGCATCCCTCGCATACGCAGTACTCAACGGGAACCATTTTGCTTGTCCTTTGCATGAAAGGGTGTTATTATATAAAGGTTACTACCAAAAGGGAAAAAGGATTTATAAACAGAGTGCTCGTGGAGGACTGGGGACCTCGTGCCTACGTATCCTCCTCATAATGCAATGAGGAAATCAGAGCTCCGTAGTTCGGAGAACTAAGGATGAAAATGGAGGAAGGATGCTCGCCAAGATCTTACAATCTTGTGCTTACGTATCCTCCCAGTGCAATGAGGAAATCAGAATTCCGTAGTTCATGAAACTAAGGAATTGCTAGTTGTTTTTAGGGAACAAATATAATCGTGCCCCAGAAGTGTGTAGATGTTAGTTGATTTGATCCTCGTCCGGATGCTCCAAGCTTTTAGTATGACTTCTAAGGAATGGATTATAAATTTCTGAAAAGAAAGAGTTGTCTTGCCTCAAAGAGAGGGGTTTGGTTTAGAAACCAATATCCTAAGGAGAGTGTGTTTGGTCCAAGGAGGAGCTTGTTATTGAGGTGTTGAATGGTGAAATATTCGAATGTTTCCCTAAGGAAGAAAAATGTATTTGATTATTTTGTGATTATGAAATTTGTTTGACGAGTATCTTAACCATAGGGTAAGTACAACCTACAATCAGATACTCGGGAGATGAGGGGACAATGATATCCCAACCTCTATTTTTCGCCCTAAGAGGACCGACTTAAACTCGTTTCATTCTTAAGTGTTTTGAATGGAAGACAAACATCAGGCCACAAGCCAATCAGAGCCAACAATCCAAGTACTCAGGAATGAGGTGCCCAAGTACGTACACCCGATCCTTTTTCTTCCAATTTATTGTGAAAACGTTTTTTAAAATGATTTAGTGTTGGACCAAGTATTTGATGTTTGAAATATGAGAGGTGTGAGAAGAAAATAGAGATGATTGAATTGAAGATAAGAATGGATGGAGGTGATGTCGGCGCCTAAGCAATCGATTTACGGGTGTGAGAAGGTGGTGGAACCCTAAGGCGTGATGAAGGATGAAAACTCAATTAATAGTTTCGAAAATAGCTTGACGTTGGATCAAACTTTATTTTTATCTTTATTTTTGAAATTGTTTTCTAATCGCTTTCATTTTATATTTTTTTTAAACATACAAGCATGCAAGTATAAACGATAAAATAACGTAAAATCCTACAATATTACTCTTTAATGGGAGTAGAGGACATATTACCACAATGAGATGACATATGAACTAGCAATAAAATGAATAAAAGTGCAATAATTGAAAAAGTGAATTAAAGTCCAAAAATGGTCTCTAGTGCCTCTCAAAACAAAAGAGGAAAAGTTAGCAATGTGCATTAATAATGGATGCAAGATGAAATGATGTATGGAAATTAAACACAATCAAGACCAAACAACAAGCAATGCTAAAACCCTAAAAAATCAATCAAGTAAGATGAATTAGATTATGTAAAGTGCTTTAAAGTTGATTAATTTTTCCATAGTCCAAAGTCTTCCAAAATGTCAAGGTCTATCCTATGGTCCATGTTCATAATACTTCAATGCTAAGGTCTAGCCTATCAAGTCCATAGTCCAAAATAGTCCAATGCAAAGGTCAATCAATTAAGTCTATGTCCATGATTCTTTTTAAGTTCTATTTAATTCTTTTAGGTTCATTATGTTCACTTAATCAAGATAAAAGACAAGTAGGGTATAAAAGTGACATGAAAGATAATTTCCTAAAAGATATCAAAGAAGTACATCAAAAATCAAGCAAACTATATGCATAACATTCTAATGAAATAATACCACAAGAATTCAACAAGAAAATTAATCAAAATTCAATGAGAAAACTAATCAAATATTTCAACAAAAAGTTCAATCAAATTTTAACAATAAAATTGATCACAAAATTAACAAAAATGAATCAAAGGTTTAACCAAAAAACTCTACAAAATTTCAATAAGAAAGTTCAATCAAAATAATTAGCAAGAAATTTAAACACGGGGAGGTGTAAAAGTTAAGCTAGGAGTGTGCAAGCAATCTGCCAGGATTTTGGGCCTATAACCAAAAGATGGAGCCAACACTAAGATCATGATCCTGCCAGGGCAGTGTATGGCCATTGATTAATTGTAGATAGTAAGCAGAATGGGGCCTAATAAGGCCCAACAAGCCATGAAAAGAAACAAATTATGCCTCAAAACAAATTTAATCCTCACAATGAAATTCCTTATTGCTCTCTCTCTTTCTCTCTCTCTCAAAAAAAATGCTAAAAATATGTACCCTCCTCCGCACCGGAGTTCATCATCGGAGGCGGCGAAGATCAACTACACATAACTTACATAGATGTCAAATATCTTCCTCTCAACTCTTCTTCTCAATTATATGCTTCAATTTCACCTCAAAAACACAAATCGGAATCGATCTCGAACATGACGTAGGCTATGAACAGACACGCAAAAGAACAATAGATTATCTGGATCGAGATACTTACGTCGAATTGGAGTTTATTAAGGTATGTGTTTGAAACTTCTCTCTTTGCCGCTTCTCTGAATCTTTTTCTCATTTTGTTGTTATTGCTCCTTGAATTCTTGTCTAGAGTTATAGTTAATTCTGCAATCAATGTTAAATTGTTGAACTCGTCGAACTTTTTTTCGCGTTGTTCTTGTAGTGAATCGCAGGATTCGAAGGTGTTGCGCGAGAATGTAACACCCCATTTTCTAGAAATTAATTTATTTGATTTAATTATAATTTTTGGTATTTAATTAATTATTCATTGTGGTTAATTAGATAAGTTGGAGGAATTTTACCCAAATAACCCAAATTCCCAAAATACCCCACATTTTAAAAATATTCCCAAAGTACCCCAGTTAGGGTTTAGGCTTACACAAGGGCGCCAATCCAATTGGCGACCCTTTGTTAAGGCCATAAGGGAGGCGCCAATTGGTCTGGAGACACCTCATGCAGTCTCTAATCCAATTGGCGACTTGGTTATGTACATTAAAGGGTATCGCCAATTCATCTGGAGACCCCTTATATTTTGAAATTTTTTTCTATAAATAGAGGCGTTCTTATGATTTACTTCCACATCTCATCTGATATCTTTGTTCTACTGATAATATGTATCATCGTCGGTGGGGAAAATTCGTCTATTTGAGAGAGAAGCCTTCGATGGACATGCTATTTTAGAACATACAAAGTGTCAATCAATTTAAGAGGGAGCTGAATCAGTGGTTGAAAGGAGACATTAGTGAAGGGGAAAAAATTTGTAGTATCAATACTTGATCGGCTACATGGATGGGTTCGTGTTAAGACCGACAAAGATACGAGGGAAGTCATGTTTGGATCGAATGAAATTAGTTTGATTGTTGTAATCAGTTACGAATGTTGTAATCATGTAGTTAAAGTTTTATGTTTTATGAAATTAGTATGTGTCGTGTGTTGTTAGTCTTGTTTGTTGTTAAGACCGTTGTAACAAAGACTCATCAATATATGAAAATATTTGGTTACAACAAATAAAATGATAAGCTAACTCATGAAGCAGATGTACTTCCTACATTAGGACAATTTTTACGGTTGTGGTCGGGCTGACGACATATATTACACAATCTTATCATTTTATTAGTCGTATCCATTTCGGTTCTTATACGCTTGTTGTTTGGGCATCCCTTTTTCTTTCTTCTCATGTAATCGTTGTGCCAAACTATGTCACCTTGGTATGGAGGCCAATAATCCTCCATTGGTAGCACTGTGAAGCCTTCATTGTATATGTTCATATCATTAATCGCCTTGTAAACATCAGATAGATAGCCATAAGCATCCTGACGAGCATGTGTGCATACCACAATGACATGTGAGCAAGGTACACGGAAGGCCTGGTACTTGCCATAGTCACACCAACATCTGTTTAGTCTGACGGCATAGGATAAATTGGGCTTTCCCTCATTATGGTCCATTGTTTCTTGTACACTGAATGTTTACCTATGACGGTCGAAGACTGTAACTGCATGTGTGTTAGCTCTAATAGTATCCTATTTCATCAATTTCATTATGCTTTCACTGAATACTTGACCCGACGTTAACACTGCACTCCATCTTTCACCTCTTGTTGCGAAAAGTGATGCCAACCTATAATATGTTGATCTCACCAAAGTGGTGATTGGAAGGTTTCTAATTCCTTTAAATACCCCGGTCATAGATTCCACAAGGTTTGTCGTCATGTGGCCCCAACGACATCCACTACCAAAGCCCTTTCCCACTTTTCGAGTGGAATGTTATCCAACCAGCTTCCTGCATCTGCATTTGACATCCTAATTTTGTTAAGGTAGTATTGAAATGTTGGTTGAGTTAGAGCATACCCGACATTCACAACTTTTTTGCGAAGGCTCTTGTCTTTGATTGCACGTATGAAGTTTTGTGCAATATGCCTAATGCAATATACATGGGTAGAAGGAGGATTATGCCACCCGTTATCATGGTTATTGTAGGCACTATCTATAGTAGCATGTCTGTCTAAAATTAAACAGAGATTGGCTTATGGAGCAACATGTGTTCTGAGATTCTTAAGGAAGAAACTCAAAGCAGAAGCTGTCTCACCCTCAACTAGAGAAAAGGCTATGGGAGAGACATTATTGTTACCGTCTTGTGCAACAGCCATAAGCAAGGTGACCTTGTATTTTCTATAGAGCCATGTCCCATCAGTTTGAATAACAGGTTTGCAGAATGCAAAATCTCTTATGCATGGTTAAAACGACCAAAAAAGACGGTGAAAGATGACATTTCCATCAACAGTAGTTACATCTGGCCTACATGCAGGCATTGTCTGCATGATTGCAACATTTATCGGTGTGTATATCTTTAGCGCTACCAAAAATCACGGTAATTCTTTGTACGAATCCTCCTAGTTGCCAAATACTTGTTCAACAACCTTTATCCTTGCAATCCATGCCTTTTTGTATGATGGAGTATAATTATACCGCGTCATGATATGAGATATTATTATACTCACCTTGACTGAAGGATCCTTGTTAACAAGCGGCAAAATGTCTTGACATATCAATTATGTGCTTAGCTTTTAGTGATCCTGAAAAATATTTGTGGCAATGCAACTTGAGGTGGCTCTATGGAAGGTATCTTCCAAGAATCGCTTATCTTGCTGTAAGATGCAGCAAGTCAAAACTTGCAAAGTGGATTACGAAAAATAATGTCATACCTTCTCGGATCAGTTTGCTATACATTGAAATCAATAGAGTTATCCATGTGATATTTTTTAATGGCTTGTACACAATCCTCCTTGGTACGAAACTGATCTCCAACTTTTAATTCTATCTCTGACTGTATATACGAGTTGTAAAACATATATGCGGATCTTTCATCGTCTTGCAAGTCCAAGTATGTCATATGTTGAGGTGGACAATATGCATGACCTGGAGGTATTGGAACTTTTTCGTCATCTTCAATGTTATTGTTCAACAGTTGATCTACCAGCGTTTCACTTTATTCTTCTTGTTCATCAACGATGTTGACCTCCTATTCGGTTTCATCTGAGTATTCTAATTCAGTTTCATCTGAGTCTACAACTATTAATTGATCGATGATCTGAGACTGTTGAGATGGAATATTTTGTTGGAGGAACGTATACAACTCAATGTAGTTGAAATCAGAATGTTCGTGACTTAAGAACATATTTTCTACATCTTCGTCATCTTGCACTTTAAGTGGATAAAATTTAACGTGGTTGGTTTCGAAATAAATTGGGTTTTAAAATATTATTTTTGCTATAGGACCAAGCCCTAATTTCGATTCCAATCTTTCCTTGAAATGCAAGAAACTTGTGTTTCTATTGATTGTGAATCGAACAATGTCTGTGTTTTAAAAACCAAACCCAGATACATCAAAGACATATGTGTCTCCGTTTTAGTGGGTGTTAACAATATATCTCGGTGTAGATGACATACTAAAAGAACTAGTTAGAGACTTAGTAAAATTTCTTTTTTTGGTTTCTATGAATGTCTGCATGCATGGGAACATATTTATGTGTTTGGGACATATATTAATGCGCCACATTAATTGGCGAGACAGTCAAAGGTAATAAGTGAAGGCGCCAAATTCATTGGTGACATAGTCAACAACAATAACTGAAGGTGCCAAATACATTGGCGACATGGTTCATCCTTTAATGGTCTCTATCTCCATATGGGTGACATCATGTTATGCATGCATGCAGCAAATTTTAGCCTACGAGCTCAGATAGGGAATCTACTAGGGGTCGCCAATTGGACTGGCGCCCCTTTGTTAATGGAAATGGCAGTCGCCAATTGCCCTAGCTACATGGTTCAGACGAATTCCCTATATAAGAATGATACATGCATGGGTAAATGCACCATCTGATTCTTACTTGTTGCAGAGATGTAATATCAAGTCTATTTGTGTCAATATACCAGTTATCTAATTCATACTTAATCAGTTATAATGGCTTTGTTGACAATGGGTGAAACACATAGAGGCACTATCGCAAATATCGCGAGTTATGTAAGAATTCATTTTTATTGTATGTGTTACTTTTTATATTCTCTTATAATTTTTAATGACTCTTTTAATTTTTTGTGTGCCAATTATGTAGGAAGTCTCTAAGTTTCGGTGTCGTGCCCATGAATATGGTGCACCCGGCGAATTAATTCAACCATATATTGAGCTCGCCGGCTTCGAACATGTAAGCAAAATCATGTCTTACTCGGTTGATGCAAATTTTATACTAGTTTTGCAAGAGAGATGGCGCCCAGAGATACACACCTTCTTTTTTCCCACTGGTGAATGTACTGTGACCTTAGAAGATATGTACATGTTACTCAGTTTGCGTATTGATGATAAGGCAGTCAATAGAACAACAAACCTTAATGGTTCTATTTGTGAGGAACTTTTGGGTGCCGACTTGCTAGATGAGAACTCAAGAGGCCAAGGTATCTTACTTTCGCACCTAAAATCATGGTACGCCAGTTTTTTATTAGATGAGATTCTACAAAAGAAATGAAAATAATAAAAATCAAGTGTTATCTTATGCTTTTAATTGGTTTATTTTTATTTCCCGAGGACACTAGTTCTTCTATGCACATAATGTATTTACCTTTATTGAGAAACCTAACTAAAATAAGAGAGTATAGTTGGGGCTCTGATTGTCTGTCTTATTTATATAGCTCTTTGTGTAAGTGCGCAAAAAAAAACACATCTACTTTTTCTGGATGCGCTGTTTTTCTCCAAGCATGGAGTTGGTCTTGATTGCCATCCCTAGCGTCCGTCAACCACAATGACTTTTCCTTTCCGTATGCATAAAAGTAAGTTACTAACTTAATCTTTGTTTATTTTACCTTAATAATTATTGTTTCTGACTAATTGAATTTGAACTGTGTGTGGTTTAAATGGTCGGCTAAGGGTATGACTTACAATAGACGCCCTAGACATTGTATCATTTAATACCATAATCTGTTGGATCACCTAAATCCTGTAGATGTAAGGCCTCTAAGCAAATAAATTTATATTTTATATCAACTATTTTATGATCTAATATTTTTCTCTTATTCAATTCATATGACGTCCATACCTAAACATGGAAGACCTACATGAAGTTGGAGACGAAGATGTTCCCGTTTGGACTGCATGCATCCCAATCATCATATTCACAACAATGGAGATGCAAAACAGTTACCTTGTCAAACTAGAATTTGGAATGCATCAAAACATCCCAGATCCTCCTGTTGACATCAGTAAATGGTATCTAAAAAGAGTTAATGATCAACGAGAGTTTCCCAACTAGAAGGATTTTGCAAAATCTGAGTGTCGTAAATGGATGAACCGCAGAGCCCATGTCTTACGTGACCCGGTGATGGCAACCCCGTCTATACCAACTATTAATTATATGGCTTGGTACAGATCGGTTGCAACTGGGTTTGTCTCCTAAGACATGTATTTATATGACCCACGCCAAACCACCTACACACAAGAGGCTTCAATGTCTAACCCAGCAGAAAGACCATGTTACGAACAACTCCTACCTAATAGAGTTACCAACCCATTCACCATCCAAACATGTCAAACACCCAACCACAGTACCAAGAGTGTCCCTCATACCATCTCCAACACGCTGACTACTACCCAGAAACTCAATATGGCTATGGCCCTAACACAACATCAAGATATAACCATAACAAGGGTACATCATACCATAGCCATAACGCCCAAACATCTTTCTATAGACAAAACGCTTTGACATCATACCCTGGCCAACCTACTCAACAATCTCAACAACCTTATGGCTTTCTAACACCACTACCATTTCAACCATTCACCAATGAATCATTCACACCAATGTCCCCATTCAACCGTCCAGGCCGCACACTGTAACACCCCCTTCTATACCCGCAAATAAACAAATAAATCACATAATAAAATTTCATCAGAGTAAATTTGAAACATGGTATAAAAGAAGTATGCCACATCATGCACAAAATAACATACAAAACCTGCTCTATAAAAGACATGTAACAGTGGGGTAGCTCAACAGAGGAACTTAGTCCTTACACCCACATCTCAATATTTAGAATTGAAGTGGAAAATCTAAACATTGAATTACTTAAAACATGTAATCATACTAATACAAATCATCCAATTTGTTTCATCACATCATTCATGTTTACATAAACATTTACCATCAGATACATATACAAAAAGTATCCCAAAAGAATATTATACAATCCTAACTACCCGGTGCTACATATAAGAGCATAACCGACCAAAAGAATGAAGCTATACTTCACAAAAGACTTCCATCAAAGCTAATCTGCAATGCCTCATAGAGCATTATAAAACAGCAGAAGGGTGAGAAATATTATCATAATAATCAATGCATAATTATATATATACATACACAAGTATAGAATACATATATTCCACATTTCTCACCACAATTCATTCCAATCATCATATACATCACAACAAGTGTATAAACGAATATGCATATTTACCATAAGACTCAATGCAACTCATCAATTCTCACCGATCTCCATTTGAGATTTATGGGTACATCGCTAGTACCCCACCAGGAACAACATCTCGGTTATTCTACCCCGGCGATCATTTCACTAGGAACGATACATAGTCATTTTACCCCAGTGATTACTCCACTAGGAACGATATCTCATCATTCTATCCCAATGTACACGACCATATCACTATACCTCACTAGGAACAACATCTTGTCATTCTACCCTAGTGATTACTCCACTAGGAACAACATCTTGTCATTCTACCCCAGGGAAAGCAAGTCTATATCACTTATACTTCACTAGGAACAACATCTCGTTATTCTACCCAAGTGGGAACGACTCATGCATATATACGTATTCTCAACATTAACATCATATTTACCAAACAATGCACATATATTCACAATATATTCTCATGCATTCTTCACACACAATCGCATACAATCAATATGCATTCACAATGTCGTGCCAAACGGCAGTAAACCTCATCACAATTCATCATGCATTTTCACTCGAATAAAGAAATGCATTACATATGCTAAAAGGCCATATTTTACAATACTGCACAATCTTGGATTTACGCCATACGACTACCCACAATGTATCACACCATAGTACACGACTATTCATTCCGATAAGGATCGAACACGATCGAACCAAACAATAAACATCGGATGGAATCACAAAGAAAATGAAGTGTTGTCACGCTCGCTGGCTTGCTCGCCTAGCGAGTCCCTAGCGAATACTCGTTATCTGTTCGCCTAGCAAACAAGCTCGCGAAGGCAAACAGAAGCTACTGACTCCGTTCGCTACTTACTCGCTGCAGCGAGGTCCTAGCGAATCCTTCGCTACCTCACTCGCTAGCAACGAACCACATCAAATACATTCTGTCCAAGTCTGGGACCACTCGCTAACTTGCTCGCCTAGCGAGTTTCTAGCGAACACTTGCGACCTGTTCGCCTAGCGAAGGTGCTAGCGAACGTCTGCGAACTCAAAAACTCTCACTGTCATCAATCCTCAACTCTTCACAAAATCAACCGATTCTCACCAAACCAGTTCCTATAGTCTTAGTCTAACATCCCTCGACTAAACTACCCTCTTTATTCTCGATTCCAACCGTTAAAACCTTGATTCTACCGATTAAACTCATTTATGCCCTAGAATGGAAAATGGAGAAAACATCCAAACAATCCAAACCAATCATACATAATCGTATACATTGACAATATAATGATATTTCACACCCTTACCTTGATTAAGTCGGAAGCTAGGAGTTGTTCTTGATGATTCCAAGCTTTTCCTTCTTCTCCTTCTCTTTTCTCCTCTTCCTCTTTCTTTCTCTTCTTCTTCTCTTATGTTTCTATCTTTTTCTTTTCTTTCCACTTTCCTCTTATATGTCTTTCTCTTTTATTTCCTTCCAATATTTTCTCCTCTCAAATATCTACCAATAATTTCAATAATTAAAATAATCCAAATAAATCAATTATTTAACATAAATAATTAATTATTGAAAATTGGGCTGTTACAACCCTCCCCCACTTCAGGAATTTTCGTCCTCGAAAATGTTACCTGATTCAAACAGCTCTGGATAAGACTCCTTCATCTGACTCTTAAGTTCCCAAGTCACATTTCCACCAGGCAGTCCTCCCCAAGAGACCTTCACCAAAGCAATCTCTTTGCCTTGAAGTTGCTTTAACTCTCGATCATCTATCCGCATAGGTGATGTCTCCACAGTCAGGTTGTCTCTCACCTGCATATCATCTATTTGGACTACATGAGACGGATCCACAATGTATTTCCTCAACTAAGATACATGGAACATGTCATGGAGATTAGCAAGCGACGGTGGTAAAGCAACACAATAGGCTACCTCACCTATCTTCTGTAAAATCTGATAAGAACCAATAAAACGCAGTGTTAACTTACGCGACTTCAATGCCCTACCAACACCAGTCATTGAAGTGACTCGAAGAAACACATGATCTCCCTCCTGAAATTCAAGTGGTTTTCTCCTCTTGTCATGATAACTCTTCTGAAGACTCTGAGAAATCCTCATCTTCTCTTGAATCATCTTAATCTTGTCGGTAGTTTGCTGGACTATCTCGGGTCCAACCACAGAACTCTCTCCCGACTCATACCAACATAATGGCGTCCTACACCGCCTACCATACAATGCTTCAAATGGTGCCATATCGATACTCGAATGAAAATTGTTGTTGTAAGTAAATTCAATCAAAGGTAAGTAGCTATCTATAGCTCCTCCCTTCTCCAACACACAAGCTCTCAAAAGATCCTCAAGTGACTGAATCGTTCTCTCAGTCTGACCATCGGTCTGTGGATGATAAGCTGAACTCAAACGCAACTTCGTATCGAAAGCACTTTGCAAACTCTCCCAAAATCTCGAAGTAAACCTCAGATCTCTATTTGACACAATGCTAGACGGAATACCATGCAAACTGACAATCCTTTCAATGTACAGCTTTGCTAACCTCTCCAACGGGTAATCCATTCGCATAGGAATAAAGTGAGCAGATTTGGTCAATCTATCCATAATAACCCAAATAGCTTCAAAATTACTCGGCGTCCTCGGTAAACCAGATACAAAATCCATAGAAATGATATCCTATTTCCACTCAAGAATAAACAACGGTTTCATCAAACCCGACGATTTCTGATGCTCAATCTTCGACTTCTGACAAGTCAAACAAGAATACACAAACTCGACAATATCCTTCTTCATACGAGGCCACCAAAACACTTTCCTCAAATATTGATACATCTTAGTAGCACCCGGATGAATACTCAATCCACCACGATGTCCTTCCTCAAGAATACTCTTCTTCAGCTCAACAATGTCCAGAACACAAACTCTATCACGACACCTTATGATACCATTCTCATCAATCCGAAAATCACCACCTTGGCCTTGATTGATCAAAGTCAACCGATCAACTAAACTCAAATCAGATTTTTGTCCTTCTCGAATCTCATCAAGAATACCACTAGTAAGCTTTAACATACCAAGCTTAACCCCATAAGAAGTCTTCTCACACGCCAAACTCAAATCACGAAATTGCTCAATCAATTCTAACTCTTTTACCATCATCATCGACATATGCAATGATTTCCTACTCAATACATCCGCTACCACATTCGCTTTACCTGGATGGTAATTCAAACCAAAATCATAATCCTTCAGAAGTTCCAGCCATCTCCTTTGCCTTACATTCAATTCTTTCTGATCGAAAAGATACTTTAAACTCTTATGATCACTAAATACCTCAAATCTCGAACCAAACAAATAATGCCTCCAAAGCTTCAGCACAAACACAACGGCGGCCAATTCTAGGTCATACGTCGGATAATTCTTCTCATGCACTTTGAGTTGCCTCGAAGCATAAGCTACAACTTGTTTCTTTTGCATCAACACACCTCCTAAACCCATCAAAGAAGCATCACAATACACAATAAACGGTTCTGTCGGATTTGGCAAAATCAAAACAGGAGTTGTCGTCAATCTCCTCTTAAGCTCTTGAAAACTTCCCTCACACTTCGCATCCCAAACAAAAGCTTGACTTTTCCTAGTCAACTGCATCAACGGCAATGATAACTTGGCAAATACCTCAATGAATTTCCGATAGTATCCCCCAAACAAAGAAAACTTCTAATCTCAAAAACTGATTTTGGAGTCTCCCATTGCGATACCGCTTCAACCTTCGACGGATCAACTGTAATACCTTTACTCGAAATCACATGACCAAGGAAACTCACTTCCTTCAACCAAAATTCACACTTAGAAAGTTTCGCATACAGCTGCTTCTCTTTCAGCACAGATAACACAATCCTCAGATGTTTGGCATGTTCTTCTTCACTCTTCGAATAAATCAAAATATCATCAATGAACACTACCGTAAACTTGTCCAAATAAGGATGGAAAATCCTATTCATGTACTCCATAAACACACCTGGTGCATTAGTCACACCAAATGGCATCACAGAATACTCATAGTGTCCATACCTCGTTCTAAAAGCAGTCTTCTGAATATCCTCAGCCTTCACACGAATCTGATGATACCCAGATCTCAAATCTATCTTACTGAACACACTCGCACCAACCAAGTGATCCATCAAATCATCAATCCTCGGAAGTGGATACTTATTCTTGATAGTCACCTTGTTCAATTGTCTGTAGCCCACACAGAGTCTCATAGAACCCTCCTTCTTTTTAACCAACAACACTGGTGCACCCCACGGTGACACACTCGGACGAATAAACCTTTTCTCAAGCAGATCTTCAAGTTGACTCTTCAACTCTTTCAATTCCGACGCGGACATAGGATATGGAGCCATCGATATCGGACTAGTTCCAGGAATTTAGTCGATCACAAACTCCATTTCTCGTACCGGTGGTAAATATCTTATCTCATCAGGAAAAACTTCCAAAAAATCACGGACAATTGGTAAAGCATCAATTTCTCCACTTTCACCAATATTCAAAGTTGCCATCAACATAAATACCTTAGCACCATCTTGCAGTGATTCCTTCACTTGCTTAGCAGTCATAAACAAATCTCTTCCGTCATCAGGTTCAGGAAAAATAACCGTTTTGTCAAAATAGTTAATATAGACACGATTGAACTCCAACCAATTCATCCCAAGAATAACATCAAGTTGGTCTAAATGAAGACACACTAAATTAACTCCAAAGTATCTACCAAAAATACTCAACGGACAATTCAAACACACATACAGTGTAGTTACCGAACCCATAGCAGGAGTATCAATAACCATACTACTACCCATAACAGACAACTCAAGATTTAACCTCTTAACACAATCCAAAGAAATAAAAGAATGCATAGCTCCAGTATCAATTATAGCGATCAAAGGTATACCATTAATGAAGCACGTACCTCAGATAAATCGATCTTCACTAGCAGTCTCCGATCTAGATAGAGCAAACACTTTCCCATTCCCTTGAGTCTTCTTTGGCTTGTCACACTTGGTATTAATGTGCCCTTGCTCACCACAGTTGTAGCAAGTCACATTCGCACCGCTTCTGCACTCAAAAGCCTTATGGCCTGGCTTGCCACACTTGAAACACTTCTGCTCAACACCCATGCACTTAGGAGCACAATGTCCTTCTACGCCACACTTAAAACACTTCACTGGAGTGGAAGCTCCTCCCTCACTCGGCTTCTTGTCGTAACCAACTTTTTGTTTCCCCTTATCAGCAGGAGTCATATACGGCTTCCCTCTGAATTGCCCTTTTCCTTTCTTATCATTCAAACTCTTGTAGTGGCTAGACCGAGCCCTACTATCTTCATCATATATTCTACTCTTGTTCACCAACTCAGGAAATCGCCTAATTTCCTGATAACCAACGACTTGCTTAATTTCCGGTCTCAAACCATTCACAAACTTGAGACACTTGGATCTCTCAGCATTAACAGTGTTGTAATGAGGACAAAACTTAATCAATTCCTCAAATCTTGCCGCATACTCGGCTACAATTGAGTTACCCTGCTTCAGCTCAAGGAATTTGATTTCCTTCTTACCACACACATCTTCTGGAAAATACTTCTCCAAAAATGTTTCTCTAAAAACATCCCAAGTAACCACAACCTCATCTTCTTCAAACCTTTGGCGAGTATTACCCCACCAATCCTCAGCTTCCTCTTCGAGCATATGAGTGCCAAACTGCACCTTCTGCACATCTGAACAATTCATAACTCGAAAGATCTTCTCAATTGCTTTCAGCCAAACTTGTGCTTTGTCAGGTTCATGGGTTCCCTTGAAAATCGGTGGATTGTTCCTTTGGAACCTTTCCAAAGCACGAAACTCATCATCAGCGTTATTTCCAACATTCACATTGGCTTGAGGATTCTGCCCAATCGCTCCAGCCAACCTTGTCAACGCCTCAGCAATCGCTTCATCATTCCTTCCTGCAACCATTGTTCTTGATTTCCACAACAAATCCTTGTTAGAACAACCATATGGATAGTTCTACACACATACCAAATGCATAAGGGAATGAACACGTTAACAACTTGGTCAACAGACCGACCTGCTCTGATACCACTTAATGTAACACCCCCTTCTATACCCCCAAATAAACAAATAAATCACATAATAAAATTTCATCAGAGTAAATTTGAAACATGGAATAAAAGAAGTATGCCACATCATGCACAAAATAAAATACAACACCTGCTCTATAAAAGACATGTAACAGTGGGGTAGCTCAATAGAGGAACTTAGTCCTTACACCCACATCTCAATATTTAGAATTAAAGTGGAAAATCTAAACATTGAATTACTTAAAAAATGTAATCATATTAATACATATCACCCAGTTTGTTTCATCACATCATTCATGTTTACATAAACATTTGCCATCAGATACATATAAAAAATGTATCCCAAAAGAATATTATACAATCCTAACTACCCGGTGCTACATATCAAAGCATAACCGACCAAAAGACTGAAGCTATACTTCACAAAAGACTTCCATCAAAGCTAATTTGCAATGCCTCATAGAGCATTATAAAACAGCAGAAGGGTGAGAAATATTATCATAATAATCAATGCATAATTATATATATACATACACAAGTATAGAATACATATATTCCATATTTCTCACCACAATTCATTCCAATCATCATATACATCACAACAAGTGTATAAACGAATATGCATATTTACCATAAGACTCAATGCAACTCATCAATTCTCACCGATCTCCATTTGAGATTTATGGGTACATTGCTAGTACCCCACCAGGAACAACATCTCGGTTATTCTACCCCGGCGATCATTTCACTAGGAACGATACATAGTCATTCTACCCCAGTGATTACTCCACTAGGAACGATATCTCATCATTCTACCCCAGTGTACACGACCATATCACTATACCTCACTAGGAACAACATCTTGTCATTCTACCCTAGTGATTACTCCACTAGGAACAACATCTTGTCATTCTACCCCAGGGAGAGCGAGTCTATATCACTTATACTTCACTAGGAACAACATCTTGTTATTCTACCCTAGTGGGAACGACTCATGCATATATATGTATTCTCAACATTAACATCATATTTACCAAACAATGCACATATATTCACAATATATTCTCATGCATTCTTCACACACAATCACATACAATCAATATGCATTCACAATGTCGTGCCAAACGGCAGCAAACCTCATCACAATTCATCATGCATTTTCACTCGAATAAAGCAATGCATTACATATGCCAAAAGGCCACATTTCACAATACTACACAATCTAGGATTTACGCCATACGACTACCTACAACGTATCACACCATAGTACACGACTATTCATTCCGATAAGGATCGAACACGATCGAACCAAACAATCAACATCGGACGGAATCACAAAGAAAATGAAATGTTGTCACGCTCGCTGGCTTGCTCGCCTAGCGAATACTCGCTATCTGTTCGCCTAGCGAACAAGCTCGCGAAGGCAAACAGAAGCTACTGACTTCGTTCGCTTCTTACTCGCTGTAGCGAGGTCCTAGCGAATCCTTCGCTACCTCACTCGCTACCAGTGAACCACATCAAATACATTATGTCCAAGTCTGGGGCCACTCGCTAACTTGCTCGCCTAGCGAGTTGCTAGCGAACACTCGCGACCTGTTCGCCTAGCGAATGTGCTAGCGAACGTCTGCGAACTCAAAAACTCTCATTGTCATCAATCCTCAACTCTTCACAAAATCAACCGATTCTCACCAAACCAGTTCCTATAGTCTTAGTCTAACATCCCTCGACTAAACTACCCTCTTTATTCTCGATTCCAACCGTTAAAACCTTGATTCTACCGATTAAACTCATTTATGCCCTAGAATGGAAAATGGAGAAAATATCCAAACAATCCAAACTAATCATACATAATCATATACATTGACAATATAATGATATTTCACACCCTTACCTTAATTAAATCGGAAGTTAGGAGTTGTTCTTGATGATTCCAAGCTTTTCCTTCTTCTCCTTCTCTTTTCTCCTCTTCCTCTTTCTTTCTCTTCTTTTTCTTTTATGTTTCTATCTTTTTCTTTTCTTTCCACTTTCCTCTTATATGTCTTTCTCTTTTATTTCCTTCCAATATTTTCTCCTCTCAAATATCTACCAATAATTTCAATAATTAAAATAATTCAAATAAATCAATTATTTAACATAAATAATTAATTATTGAAAATTGAGTTGTTATACACACCAATGAACCTATCATCACATCCGAACTACTATGTCATGGGTCGCACGCTCAGTTTCAACACACAGGACCTAATGGAAATGCAAGAAATCCTTCGGAAATCATCTGCAAATGTTCCTGAGACTTTAACTCCTCAAACACCTGACGTGAATCAACAATGAGGGGGCGAGCGCAAAAAGTTAGGGTGCCTGGGGGATGTGGAATCGGTGGCTGGTATGACCAACCCGGTCGCCAACATTAGTTTATGTAATACTTTTTTTTAATTAATGATAATATTTATTTTTTCCTCAGACTTAATTTATATAAAAAAATTCAAAAAGTAAATAATTATTTTTGATAATATTCATAATATCAACTATTTTATTAATAATTTTTACAATTATTTATTTTTCGTAAAAAAATTTCAAAATATAAGGGGTCTCCAGATGAATTGGTGACACCCTTTAATGTACATAACCAAGTCACCAATTGGATTGGAGACTGCACGAGGTGTCTCCAGACCAATTGGCGCCACCCTTATGGCCTTAACAAAGGGTCGTCAATTGAATTGACTCTCTTGTGTAAGCTCAAACCCTAACTGGGGTACTTTGGGAATATTTTTTAAATGTGGGTTATTTTGGAAATTTTTTTTCCAAAAATTGGGTTATTTGGGTAAAAGATTCAAGTTGGAGAGTGAAGGCGTGTGATCATATGGTGAGGTGTACGGAGTAATTAGAGATTGTAGAATAATTGGGAATTATTTTATTAATTTAAAATAATTATTCACTTTTTTTATTAAATAAAATAAAATAGAAAATTAGATGTGTAGAAATTTGAGGGATTTTATAAAGAGAACTAGAGAATAGGAAAGTCAGTTTTACAGCATAAGTGAAATATAGTTCAGAAGGTGAAAGAGGCTAGGGTAAGAAATATCCATCCATTAGAGTTTGAAGAGATCGATTTCTAAGAATAATAAGGTAAAGGGAGAGAAGGTAAAGGGAGAGAAATGGCTTCACTATATGTGTGTTGCATGATAGGGTAAAGAAGAGAGGTCTTTACTCTTATTAAGGTAGTATAATTATATTTTAGATGTTTTGTTGTTGTAGTCAAATCTAAATTTGTGATTGACTATGCTAATTAATGGATTGGTTGACTTTTGAATTGGTGACTACCATTACATCGTTAAGATTTATGCATGAGCAGACATAACATAAATAGCAAGTTTTTTTTCATTACGTTTTCTTTGAAATTTGGTTTCAACCATTTTTATTATTAAAAAGAATGATGTTAATTTTTGTTACGCAAGCATCCTCGACATTCATAGATTTCTTTCAAGATAAACATTCAGATCCATACTCCTAAATCTATTATGAAATTAATTACATTTTTTTTGTTTGAACTATTATGTAATTTTTTTAGTTTAATGTTGAATCAAATATTTTAATACCTTTATGTATATGATCTGCATGTGAATATTTTCCTATAACTACAAGCCTATTCCAATGGACAGTTTTGAGTCTATATCTGTTTATCTTGATTTAAGATATGCTTGCAGGACATATGTAATATTAATTGTCAAATAGTTAGTTTTTTAATATAGAAATGATATTTTGACACTCAACTCTTATACTATACTATATTTTACTGTTCATCAATACAGTGAACAGTAAAATATTATAAAAATTAAATATATTTTTTAAAAAAAGTATAAAAAATTATTTTTTTTTAATTTTTAAATTAAATGATATTGATATGAAATTGTGTGATTAACCAACTTCATAATTTCATTAATCAACATTTTACATATTATTAACCAACTTTATTTACTTACTGTTAAAAATTATTTTAAATTCTAGACTTTATTAACCAATTTCATCACTTTATTAACTAATTTTTTATACTTCATTAACCAATTTTGTTTCATAACTTCAAAAACTATTCACAAATACTGTTTACGAGCCACTGTTCATACACTGTTTATGGTACTGTTCATACTGTTGTGATACTGTTCCGCATTATTTATGTATTGTTCATCGTATGAGTGAACAATGTGTAATGTAAGGGTTGGGTGTCAAAATAACGTTACCGTTTGTTTTGTATATGATGTGGTCATAGTTTGAGAGAGTCTAGCGGGAATTAATAGCAACCGTGTGGTAGAGATTCCAAGACAATATAATACTGATTATAATTTTAGATTTAAATATTGTATTACTAATCAATTCCACTCATCTATTAGACCTATCAAGTAAATTGATATTACTTTATTTATGTTGTCAGCATTTGGTCCCTTATATGACATATATCTACACTTTTCCTACTTTATCCTAAGTGCATGAAAGACTTGAGAGCTATATAAAAAAATGGTTAGTTAATAATCTAAAAATAGACATGAATGAAGTATAAGGAAATAGGTATGTTTAGTAGTTATTGATTTTTATTTTTCTAAATAATGCAGACATTGTGCATACATAACTATAATGTAGAGGATTGTATTTGTGTACATTTAATTGTATTTTGTGTATATTTAACTAAGACCAATCATGAGATTGCTAAATTCCATTCTACACATGTGGTGTTTATTTACTGATTAGTGTGTTTGTTTATTAATTGGTGTGGTGTTAATTAATTGTTGAGTAGTGAGCATAATATTATATATAATGTTGGTGATTATTTTGGTGATAATGCATCTAATTGTAAGTTCATGCATCATAATATATATACTTCGGTACAATTTTGGTGAGTCTTGATCCTATGGCGGAGATCGAGTGCGAGTAGCTGGTTCCAATTGAAATCAGTGAAGCGTTACCTATGATAATAGTAACGATTTTGATGTGCTCTGGTTCCAAGAGAGAATCTGATCCTATGGTGGGGATTATGGAGTGAAATGAACCTGAGTGTTCATAAATGGTACCACATGCATAATGAGTCAGTTGTGAAGTGCATTACATACATGCTTGTATATATTGTTGATTAATCTTGATATAGTTGTTGGTTGAAAAGAAGAGTATGCTATGTTGAATGGGTGTGAGAATATGTGATTGTTGATTGTGTAATAAATGTATGTTTGTTGTATGTCTCTATACCTTAGCATTCTTTACACTATTATTGTTGAATGTTGTTTTTCACCCCTTCTGTTTGAATGTTTCCCTTACATGAGCATCATGCAGATACTCAGGAGTAGCATTGCTGAAGTAAGTGGAAGATAACTTTGAAGTTAATTTCGTAGTTTATCGCTTTTATTTAGTGGTTCCTTACTCTGATCATGTAACATCGGGTTGTGATAAATGCTTGATTTGATTTTTGTATTATTGTTTTCGAAGTTACAAACTTTTTGTGTTATGGAGATTTTTAAATTGTTTTGAGTTGATTGTCATACTCTTTTGATTATGATATCAAGTTGAAGTTCATGAGACTTAACGTCTTGAGTTAAAATGCTATTGTTGTATGTTAATTAGTGATTTCGATGCGATGATACCATAAATTCTTGGGTAAGCATGCGAGGACAAGTACTAAATGTCTTATTATATAAGTACTTGACCCAAATAAGATGTGTTAGCTGTCGTGTAACATCCCAGATATAAATATGTAAATTGAATTTATTTCTGTGGTAACCCGTGTTACGGAGCAGGTTATGTGTTTTGATGTGTGTGACATGTAACACCCATTTTAATTATTTAGTCATTTTATTACTATTTTAATTATTATATGTTGGTGTGCCCTTTGGTGGGGGTGTGTTTGATGATGATTGGTGGGTGTCCCTGATATGGGAGGATTATTGGTGGTGAATTGGTGTGAATATAATAATAAAATAAATAGTAGTAATATGGTGGTATTATTATTATTATTATTATTATTATTATTATTATTATTATTATTATTAATTGTAGTAATATTATTAATATTGGAGAATATTAATATTAGTAATATTATTACTATTATTATAACTATCAGTGGGAGAATATTATTATGATTATTATTATTATTATTAATAATATTATTGGTGGAGTATTATTACTATTATTATTAATATTATTATTATGGATGAAATAATATTATTAATATTGCTATGTGTAATATTATTATTATTATAATGATTATTATAATTATTATTATTAGTAATATTATATTAGTATTACTATTAAGATTATTATTATTATATTATTTTATTAAGTTATTATTATTATTAAGATTAGATAATTAAAATAGGGAATGTGAGGGGTTAGTGGTTTTTTTTACGATACATTTGGAGAGTTGGGAGAAGGAACGAGAGAAGTGAGAAGAGCGTAGAACGAGCAAAGGAACGAGGAACGGAAGAGAAAGGAGAAAGCCAACAGACCAAATCTAGGAGGATTTCCATCGATCAAACCGATTAACAAGGTAAGGGGGAGAAACTTGATTGGGATGGTATTTACATGTATAGGGTAGTGGGGATTCCTTAACCCCGTAGGAATGTATCGGTGTATGAAGTTTTATGTTGTCATGCCTATAATTGTTGATTGATGTTGAGAATTGGTATTTGATAAACCAATGAGGAATTGATATATGTCGATGTTGATAAATTGTTGTTTTTAGTGAGTTTGGGGTATTGGTTGGATTTACGGTTTTAGGGAAGTTCCTGTATAACCTCTGTGGTTTGGATTTTGACCATGAGTATTGGTGAGATTTCGTGTAACCTCTGTGGCTTGGGTAATGACCATGATATATGTTCTGAGATGTAGCTTAAGGAACAATTGATTAGAGTAGTGTGTGATAGTTGTAGTAATGATAGGGCAGAGGATGGATGAAGAGTGATAAGCTTGGAATTGAGCAAGATGACAGTGTTGGACAGTAAGGGTGGGTTTTCGTATGATCATTGTGATGGTGTAATAGTGTATGATGGGTAGGATCACATTTAGGATAGAAACCCCTAAATGCCATGGTTTTGAAAAGTATGGTTATATGATATATGATGACATGATCTTTTAAAATATGTTGTTAGCTGTTATAATTGTCATATTATGGTAGGATTTTGAATTCTGAAATCGGGGCTTTTTACGGAATTGAAATCGGAGGTTCGGAAGGCCTCCAACGATGGAAAACACAGAATTTTCTGCATTCTGCGCTGTTTGCGTCGACTCAAAGCTGTATATTGGTGAATTTTCTGTTTTGACGATTTTGGCCATAACTTTTGATCCGTAAGTCGGATTTAGTCCCCGTTCGAAGTGTTGGAAAGCTCTTGAATAGATATATAACATGGTATAAATAATATAGTTATTTGCCAAATATTTTTATATCCAATATTTTTGGGGAGTCATTGTTTTATTAAATAGTAACTAAACCATGGATCGATTGAAATGATTTATTGATTATTTACTTGAGTTTAATTGTTGTGCACTTAGTGTGCTTGTGTTTATTGGTGGTGTAATATATATAATGTGTGGTGATGTGATCAGGAGGATAGTGTGCACTTAGTGTGCTTGAGTTTGTTTGTCGTGCATTGGTGTCGTACATATCATGGTGTTTGGTGGGATGAATTGTAACACCCCCTTCTATACCCCAAATAAATGCATATAAAACATTTAATCACATACAAGTTATTAGAGTAAAAAGGTTTTATAATAAGGTATAAAAGAAGAATGCCACAATTTCACCAATAAAACACTTTCACAATTTGCTCCATAAAATATGTAACATTTTCAATTTAAGCGGAAGATAAAATCATTTGATCAGTTCCAAAATATTAATTCAAATGCACATAAGTCATCCAGATTAATACATCATATCAGTTAGATTACAAAACCACATCAGCTGATACATCGCAATGTATCACAAAAGAATGACTATACTAGTCTAACTACCCGGTGTTACATATCAGAGCAGCAGACTCAAAAGAATGAAGACTATCTTCACAAAAGGACTCCAGCATCCTAATCTGCAATGCCTCATAGAGCATTATAAACAGCAGAAGGGTGAGAAATATAACCATAATAATCAAAGCATAAGATTATATATATATAGGTATCATATAACACATATTCACATTTCTCACCACACTTCATTCTCATAGTCATAAATCATACCATGCTCACATATATCAACATTATGAACATTCACAAGCACATCCCTTCATGCTTAATTTCACAATCATTCACAAGCACATTTGCACCACAACAATATTATGCAATGTGACTCAACATATTCAATGCAACTCAATGCTATGCGGTACCGACTCTCGTTATCTTTTCTCGGTTTTTACATTAAACCGGGCCCACCCTTCTAGACCGATAAATCGTTATCATTTTTCGGTTTTTGCTTTAAACCGGGTCCACCCTTCTAGACCGATAACATCCAAGCCCGTCCCCTAGGCTTCAAACCCACCCTTCTAGGTTTGGGACAAGCCATTAGTTTCCACGAAACTAACAGACATTGCCTCTTGACTGAATGATGCATGTACAATCAACCAATCACAATAAATGCACTTAAGACCGTTCCCGCGTCTTAATCCCATGCATTCGAATAATTCACCCCTTCGAGAATTTCATTATGATTGCACATACAACATATATCAAACATTTATCAATGTATTCATTTCGCACATCATCATATTCAACAACAATGCACACATATCACATATGTTCCCATGCATTCATACCACAATCGCATACATATATGCACTCACAATTCATTAGACGATACACATACATTCCTCATTGTATTCCCATGTATCTCTAGTTATCACAACAATCAGGGTATTCACATCACAATACCAATCATACAATTATAAGTTATGCACACACATTCAAAATGTTCTCATGCATACTCATTACATAATTGTACACAACAATCAAACATCCACGACTCATCAATCAATACACACATAATCATCATTATGTTCTCATGTATTTTAACCGATTACAATTAATCAATTATATCACAACTCTAGGATTCACGCCCGAAGGCTACCCACAGCACACATTATCACAATAGATCATATCTATATTCATATCATAAGGTATCCACCTATGTGAAACAACCAAACCATCTCCACATGATCAACACAGCAAAAGAAAAATGTTGTCAAACTCGCCCACATTCGCCTGGCGAGACCCCGCAGCGAACCTTCGCCTGGCCTTCGCCTGGCGAACTCCCTCAGCGAACACTCGCTATGCTTCGCCTGGCGAGACTTCCCAGCGAGCCCAAGTCAGTAGCTACTGACTTCATTCGCCACCATTCGCCAGCACCTTCGCTGGGCGAACCTTCGCTATCCAACTTCGCCTGGCGAACTCACCAGCGAAGTTCACTGGGACTTAAATATAATTATTCGCCAACATTCGCTAGGCTTCGCCTGGCGAAGCTTCGCCTTCGCTCGCCTGGCGAGAGCCAGCGAACCTGCGCAGAACAGAACCCCATTCTGTTCCACCTCCACCATCCACCATCATCCAACTTCTCACACAGCAAAATCAGTACAAACAGCATCAACACATGTTACCCGACTATTCTACGGCATTATTACTCGATTTCAACCGATTAAATCATCAATCTACCGATTATTCCAACTTTGGCCCTAATTGAAAAAGGATGGAAACTCTACCAAAACCCCAACCCAACATACATAACATCATACAATGATCAAATAGAAACATTTCTCACCCTTACCTCGATTAATCGGAGCTTTGATGTTGGTTCTTGATGATTTCCACTTTTCCTCTTCTTCTCTTCTCTTTCTCTCCTTTCTTCTTCTTTCCTCTTTCTTTCCAAATGTTTTTCTATCTTTCTTTTCTTTTCTTTTCTCTCTTATATATTCCTTTATTTTCCTTCCTTCCAATTTCCTTCTCAATTCTCTATTAATCCCAATTAATAAAAATTAATTTTCCAACATTAACATAAAATCCCACTAAATCAATTAATTACTATAATTAATTATTTAATGAAATTTTGGGCTGTTACATGAATCATTGCTCAGGAGGAGTGTATGTGATTCATCCATACTCCTTTGTGGAGAATGGTGGGGATAAATCATATCTCAGTAGGAGCGTAAGTGATCTGTCGGGGATAGATCATATCTCAATAGGAGCGTAAGTGATCTGTCCAAGGTTCAATTGAATGAGCCAATGAGTCGGTACCGCATGCATGGTGTTGAGTTGCATATTTGCATTATTATATGTTATATGGATGTTTGAACAGTAGGTTCGTGATTGGTGTTGATGGGGTGAATATTGGTGTGTTTTAATTATTATATGTTATATGGATGTTTGAACAGTAGGTTCGTGATTGGTGTTGATGGGGTGAATATTGGTGTGTTTTAATTATTATATGTTATATGGATGTTTGAACAGTAGGTTCGTGATTGGTGTTGATGGGGTGAATATTGGTGTGTTTTACTACCTTTATTGCATGTATTAAATTACCGATATATTTTGATCATGTTTTCTCACCCCTTTGTTGTTGTGGTATGTGCTTCCTCGGAAGTACAGATAATCTAGGTACATAGATAGCTTGGATAGCGGTGTGCAAGTCGAGTCTTAGGATGCTCTGACACGTAACACGGGATATGGGTGTTTTATTTGTTTATGTTAAACTTGTTGAAAATCCTGTGACGTATCACATTTTGGTGAATTATAATAATAAAGATTTTATGTAAATCTGGCGGATGGCCGAGAATGTTGGAATAATAATTTCCGCTGTATTATTTTGAAAATAATGAATAAAGTATTTTTGATAACTATTGGTGATGTGATATCCCACTGTTTTTGTAAAAACTCTGATGTTTATTTATAATGTTTATATTTTATTTAATTTGGGAAGTGGGGTGTTACATGACACCCTTGTGGTTATGTTTTCTAATTAAAATATCCAGTTATTATTTTAGGATATTGAAGAGTGTTACTGAGAACGTGTTACAGGCTATGCGATCTTGTTAAAGACTGAAGAAGATTTTTTATTGTGAATTCTTGCAGGTATGGATCGTGAGGTGAGAGAATCAGAATATGGAGAGATTTAAGGTTGAGAGTGAGCTGAGAATTCTGAGAGTGATTGGAAAATTGTGAGGTGAAGTGAAGAGGAAGAAGTGGAAAGAATGAAGAGATTGAAGATGGTGAAGAAAATCAAGAGATTAAAGCCCCAGAATTTGCAGCAAGTGATTATTATATAGAAACATGAAGGTAAGGAAAAAATTGGAATTAGCCTCAAATTTGATTAGAGTTTATTACAGATGAAAAAGAGATCCCCGCCCTTGCATCATGAATCATCCGCTGCCTTTTTTTTACTTGAATTTTCTTGAATATTCATTGAGATGTAATACTCTTGCACTCATTCATGAATGGCGCTACATTCTTCATTTCCTCCATTTCAAAACTTTCTGCAATTACTTTTTGTTTGTGTTTTGTGCTTTGAATTTTAGATATCTTGTGTTTGGATTTGAAATTGGAGATATGGGTAGAATGGATATTGACTTAATTGGATTTGGAATTGGATTTAAAATTTGGATATATATTGGTTTATGGAATTGGATGATGAAATTGAATATGGATTGGATCATGAAATTGAATGTCGATTAGATAATGAAATTGAATATGAAATGGATATGGATATTTATAATGTAGTTTTGGATGTAGACTTTGGGTATTTGAATATGGGTTTTATTTTGAATATAAAATGTGGATTTAAAATTTGAACTTGAAATTGGGATTTGGTTGTAAACTGGATATGGATCAAAACTAGTAGTTTTGTTTTTTGTTTAGGCTTCATTTGAATTAATTTGGACTCGGAGAAAATGGATATGGAATTTATTGTAAACGGATTTGTTTTGATATAGACTTTGAAAATGGTTTATGGATTTAGGAAATGGATATGAATTGAATTGATATTGAATATGGATTTTAAAAAATGGTTAAATGTGGATTTAAAAATAGTTTGGATATTAAATATGTGACTTGTGTAATGTGGATTTCCAAGAATTAGGTCAAATATCAACCATGTCATAACATCTGCTTTTTCAAGTAATAATCCAAAAGCTTGCTCTTCAAGTGCCTATTGTAATAGCCCGAATTTCATTAAATAATTAATTATAGTAATTAATTGATTTAGTGGGATTTTTATTAATGTTGGAAATTAATTTTTATTAATTGGAATTAATAGAAAATTGAGAAGGAAATTGGAAGGAAGGAAAATAAAAGAAATATATAATAGAGAAGGAAAAGGAAAGAAAGTTGGAGAGAAACATTTGGAAAGAAAGAAGAAGAGAAAGAGGGAAGAAGAAGAGAAAGAGAGGAAAAGAAGAGGAAAGTGGAAAATCATCAAGAACCAACATCAAAGCTCCGATTAATCGAGGTAAGGGTGAGAAATGTTTCTATTTGATCATTGCATGATGTTATATATGTTGGGTTGGGGTTTTGGTGTAGTTTCCATCCTTTTTCATTTAGGGCAAAAGTTGGAATAATCGGTAGACTGTGATTTAATCGGTTGGAACTGAGTAATAATGTCGTAGAATAGTCGGGTAACATGTATATATGTTGTTTGAGCTGGTTTTGATGTTTGGGAGTTGGTTGGTGGTGGGTTTGAGAAGGAGAAGACAGAACAAAATTGTGTTCTGCGCAAGTTCGCTGGCTCTCGTCAGGCGAGCTAAGGCGAAGCTTCGCCGGGCGAAGCCTAGCGCACGCTGGCGAATAATTATGATTAAGTCCCAGTGGACTTCGCTGGCGAGTTCGCCAGGCGAAGGTTGGTTAGCGAATGTTCGCCCAGCGAAAGTGCTGGCGAATGGTGGCGAACAAAGTCAGTAGCTATTGACTTTGACTCGCTGGGGAGTCTCGCCAGGCGAAGGCCTAGCGAGTGTTCGCTGAGAGGGTTCGCCAGGCGAAGGTCCAGCGAAGGTTCGCTGCGAGGCCTCGCCAGGCGAATATGGGCGAATTTGACATCATCTTTTCTTTGTTGTGGTTTCTATGTGTTGACGATTTAGTTGTTTCACATAGACTAATACCTCTACATTTTTAGTATGTATGTGATCTATTGTGGTGATATGTGTTGTGGGTAGCCTACGGGCGTGAATCCTAGAATTGTGATTTGAATGTTAATTGCGTCAAGTATAAATACATGTGAACATAATAGGTGATTATGTGTGTATTATTTAATCAACTTGTGAATGCTTGATGTGTATACAATTATGTGATGAGTATGCATGAGAACATTGTGAATATGTGTGCATAACTTGTAATTGTATGATTAGTATTGTGATGTGAATACCTTGATGGTTGTGATATATGTTGTATGTGCAATCATTGTGTAATTCTTGAAGAGATGAATTATTAAATGCATGAGATTAAGATGCGAGAACGGTCTTAAGTGCATTGTTGTGGTTGATTGCATATGCATCATTTAGTCAAGAGGCAATGTCTGTTAGTTTCGTGGAAACTAGTGGCTTATCCCAAACCTAGAAGAGTGGGTTTGAAGGCTTAGAGGACGGGCCTTTGTTGTTATCGGTCTAGAAGAGTGGACCCGGTTTAATGTAAAAACCGAAAAATGATAACGGGTTATCGGTCTAGAAGAGTGGACCCAGTTTAATGTAAAAACCGAAAAATGATAACGAGAGTCGGTACCGAATTGCATGAGTTGCATTGAGTTGTTGAGTCACATTGATATATGACATATGCATGAAGAGATGCTTATGTGTGAATGATATGATTGTGGAAATATGAGTGTATGCATGATGTGGGAATGCTTTGTGAATATTCATGTTGTCTATACATGTGTGGTAAATATATATGACTAAGAGGGTGAATTGTGGTGAGAAATATGGAGTTGAATTATATGATTACCTATATATATATATATATATATATATATATATATATATATATATATATATATATATATATATATATATATATATATATATATATATATATATATATATATATATATATATATATATATATATATATATATATATATATATATATATATATATATATATATATATATATATATATATATATATATATATATATATATATATATATATATATATATATAATCTTATGCTTTGATTATTATGGTTATATTTCTCACCCTTCTGCTGTTTTATAATGCTCTACGAGGCATTGCAGATTAGGATGCTGGAGTCTTTCTTTTGTGAAGTATAGCTTCATTCTTTTGAGTCGGATTGCTCTGATTATGTAACACCGGGTAGTTAGGCTGGTATAGTATTCTTTTGTGATACATTGCGATGTATCAGCTGATGTGGCTTTGTAATTACCTGACATGATGTATTAATCTGGATATCTTATGCGTATGTGAATTAATATTTTGGAAATGATTAAATTATTTTATCTTCCGCTTAAATTTTAATGTTGAAATGTGATTTCTAAAACCATGAAAATGTTACATATTTTATGGAGCAAATGTTAAAGTGTTTCATTGGTGAAATTGTGACATTCTTCCTTTATACCTTATTCTAAAATTTTCACTCTGATAAATTTGTATATGCATTTATTTGGGGGTATAGAAGAGGGTGTTACAATAGTGGTATCAGAGCAGGTCGGTCCGTCCGGCCAAGTTGTTAGAGTGTTTTTCCCTGTGTGTTATTGATATGCGTGTGTTGCATTATCAATATTGGTTGTTCTTACGTGGTTCTGTTGTTGGAATTAGTAAGATGGTTGCAGGGAGGAACGATGAAGCGATCGCAGAAGCTTTGACAAGGTTGGCGGGAGCGATTGGGCAGAATCCTCCGGCCAATGTGAATGCGGGGAATGTTGTTGAAGATGAATTCCGTGCTTTGGGGAGGTTTCAAAGGAACAGTTTCAAAGGAACAATCCTCCGATTTTCAAGGGAACCCATGAGCCTGACAAAGCACATATTTGGTTGAAAGCTGTGGAGAAGATTTTTCAGGTTATGAATTGCTCAGATGCACAAAAGGTGCAGTTTGGGACTCACATGCTCGAAGAAGAAGCTGAAGATTGGTGGGGTAATACTCGCCAAAGATTTGAGGAAGATGATATTGTGATCACTTGGGATCTGTTTAGAGAGACTTTTCTGGAGAAGTATTTTCCAGAGGATGTGCGAGGGAAGATAGAGATTGAATTTCCTGAGTTAAAGCAAGGTAATTCGACGGTAGCGGAGTATGCGGCAAGATTTGAAGAGTTGATCAAATTTTGTCCTCATTACAATACTGCTAATGCCGAGAGGTCTAAGTGCCTCAATTTCGTGAACGGTTTGAGACCCGAGATTAGGCAAGCTATTGGATATCAGGAAATCAGGCGGTTTTCTGAGTTAGTGAACAAGAGCAAAATCTATGATGAAGACAGTAGGGCTCGGTCTAGCCACTACAAGAGTTTAAGTGATAAGAAAGGAAAAGGTCAATTCAGAGGAAAACCTTATGTGACTCCTGCAGACAAAGGGAAGCAGATAATGGGTTATGGCAAGAGGCTAAGTGGGGGAGTTTCTACTCCGGTTAGATGCTATAATTGTGGTGAAGCGGGACATCGTGCTCCCGAATGCAAAAGTGTTGAACAGAAGTGTTTCAAGTGTGGCAAGCCAGGCCACAAGGCTCTTGAGTGTAGAAGCGGTACCGGTGTGACTTGCTACAACTGTGGTGAGAGAGGGCACATTAGTACCAAGTGTGATAAGCCTAAGAAGAATCAAGGGAGCGGAAAAGTGTTCGCTCTATCTGGATCTGAGACTGCTAGCGACGATCGATTGATCCGAGTACGTGCTTCATTAATGGTACACCTTTGATCGCTATAATTGATACCTGAGCTACGCATTCTTTTATTTCTTTGGATTGTGTTAGAAGGTTGAATCTTGAGTTGTCTGTGATTGGTGGAGGTATGGTTATTGATACTCCTGCTATGGGTTTGGTAACTACACTGTATGTTTGTTTGAATTGTCCGTTGAGTATCTTCGGTAAAGATTTTGGAATTGATTTAGTGTGTCTTCACCTAGACCAACTCGATGTCATCCTTGGGATGAATTGGTTGGAATTCAACCGGGTATATATTAACTGTTTTGACAAGACGGTTATTTTTCCGGAATCGGACGTTGCAAGAGATTTGTTTATGACAGTGAGACAAGTGAAAGAATCAGTGCAAGATGGAGCTAAGGTATTTATGCTTATGGAAACTTTGAGAATTGGTGGAAGTGAAGAGATTGCTGCTTTACCAATTGTTAGAGATTTTCCGGAAGTTTTCCCTGGAGAGATAAAGGATTTACCACCGGAGCGAGAGGTGGAGTTTTCAATAGATTTGATTCCTGGAACTAGTCCGATATCGATGGCTCCTTATCGTATGTTGGCATCAGAATTGAAAGAGTTGAAGAGTCAACTTGAGGATTTGCTTGAAAAGAGGTTTATTCGTCCGAGTGTGTCGCCGTGGGGTGCACCGGTGTTGTTGGTTAAGAAGAAAGAGGGTTCTATGAGGCTCTGTGTGGATTACAGACAGTTGAACAAGGTAACTATCAAGAACAAGTATCCACTTCCGAGGATTGATGATCTGATGGATCAGTTGGTTGGTGCAAGTGTGTTCAGCAAGATTGATTTGAGATCTGGGTATCATTAGATTCGCGTGAAAGCTGAGGATATTCAGAAGACGGCCTTTAGGACAAGGTATGGACACTATGAGTATTCTGTGATGCCATTTGGTGTGACTAATGCACCAGGTGTATTTATGGAGTACATGAATAGGATTTTCCATCCTTATTTGGATAAGTTTGTGGTTGTGTTTATCGACGACATCTTGGTTTACTCGAAGAGCGAAGAAGAGCATGCCGAGCATCTGAAGATTGTGTTATCTGTGTTGAGAGAGAAGCAGTTGTTTGCAAAGCTTTCTAAGTGTGAGTTTTGGTTGAAGGAAGTTAGTTTCCTTGGTCATGTGATTTCAAGTAATGGTATTGCGGTTGATCCGTCGAAGGTTGAAGCGGTATCGCAATGGGAGACTCCGAAGTCAGTTTTTGAGATTAGAAGTTTCCTTGGTTTAACTGGTTATTATCGGAAGTTTATTGAAGGATTCGCTAAGTTATCGTTGTCGTTGACGCAGTTGACTAGGAAGGGTCAAGCTTTTGTTTGGGATGCCAAGTGTGAAGCGAGTTTCCAATAACTTAAGCGAAGGTTGACGACAGCCCCTGTTTTGATTTTGCCAAATCCGGAAGAACCGTTCGTTGTGTATTGTGATGCTTGTTTGATGGGTTTAGGAGGTGTGTTGATGCAGAATAACCAAGTTGTGGCTTATGCTTCGAGGCAACTCAAAGTGCATGAGAAGAATTATCCGACGCATGACTTAGAGTTGGCCGCCGTTGTGTTCGTGTTGAAACTTTGGAGGCATTATTTGTTTGGTGCGAGGTTTGAAGTGTTTAGTGACCACAAGAGTTTGAAGTATCTCTTTGATCAAAAGGAATTGAATGCAAGGCAAAGAAGGTGGTTAGAGCTATTGAAGGATTATGATTTTGGTTTGAATTACCATCCGGGTAAAGCGAATGTAGTAGCGAATGCATTGAGTCGGAAATCATTGCATATGTCGGCGTTGATGGTGAAAGAGTTGGAATTGGTCGAGCAATTTCGGGATTTGAGTTTAGTATGTGAGAGAACTTCTTTTGGATTTAAGTTGGGTATGTTAAAGCTTACAATGGAATTCGAGAAGGACAGAAATCGGATTTGAGTTTAGTTGATCGACTGACTTTAATCAACCAAGGCCAAGGTGGTGATTTTCGGATTGATGAGAATGGGATTATGAGATGTCGGGATCGAGTTTGTGTTCCGAATGTTGTTGAGCTTAAAAAGAGTATCCTTGAGGAAGGACATCGTAGCGGATTGAGTACTCATCCGGGTGCTACTAAGATGTATCAGGATTTGAGAAAAGTGTTTTTGTGGCCTAGTATGAAGAAGGATATTGCGGAATTTGTGTATTCTTGTTTGACTTGCCAGAAGTCAAAGATTGAGCATCAGAAGCCATCGGGTTTGATGAAGCCGTTGTTTATTCCTGAGTGGAAATGGGATAGTATCTCCATGGATTTTGTATCGGGTTTGCCGAGGACGCCGAGTAGTTTTGAGGCTATTTGGGTTATCGTGGACAGATTGAATAAATCTGCTTACTTTATCCCTATGCGTGTGGATTACCCGTTGGAGAAGTTGGCTAAATTGTATATTGAGAGGATTGTGTGTTTGCATGGTATTTCGTCGAGTATTGTTTCGGATAGAGATCTGAGGTTCACTTCGAGATTTTGGGAGAGCTTGCAGAGTGCTTTGGGTACTAAGTTGCGTTTGAGTTCAGCGTATCATCCTCAGACAGATGGTCAGACGGAGAGGACGATTCAGTCGCTTGAAGATCTTTTGAGAGCTTGTGTATTGGAAAAAGGAGGAGCTTGGGATAGCTACTTACCTTTGATTAAGTTTACCTACAACAACAGTTTTCATTCGAGTATCGGTATGGCACCATTTGAGGCGTTGTATGGTAGGCGGTGTAGGACACCATTGTGTTGGTTTGAGTCCGGAGAGAGTTCTGTTGTTGGACCCGAGATAGTTCAGCAGACTACGGACAAGATTAAAATGATTCAAGAAAAGATGAGGATTTCTCAGAGTCGTTAGAAGAGTTATTATGACAAGAGGAGGAAGGCACTTGAATTTCAAGAGGGAGATCATGTGTTTCTTCGAGTCACTCCGATGACAGGTGTTGGTAGGGCATTGAAGTCGCGCAAGTTATCGCCGCGTTTCATTGGTCCTTATCAGATTTTGCAGAAGATAGGAGAAGTGGCCTATCGTGTGGCTTTACCACCGTCGCTTGCTAATCTTCATGACGTATTCCATGTATCTCAGTTGAGGAAATACATTGCGGATCCGTCTCATGTAGTCCAATTAGATGATGTGCATGTGAGAGATAACCTGACTGTTGAGACATCACCTATGCGGATAGAGTATCGGAAATTGAAGCAGCTTCGAGGTAAAGAGATTGCTTTAGTGAAGGTCGCTTGGGGAGGACCGGCTGGTGGAAATGTTACTTGGGAGCTTGAGAGCCAGAAGAAAGAGTCTTATCCAGAACTGTTTGAACTAGGTAACATTTTCGAGGACGAAAATTCCTAAAGTGGGGGAGGGTTGTAACAGCCCGAATTTCATTAAATAATTAACTATAGTAATTAATTGATTTAGTGGGATTTTTATTAATGTTGGAAATTAATTTTTATTAATTGGAATTAATAGAGAATTGAGAAGGAAATTGGAAGGAAGAAAAATAAAAGAAATATATAATAGAGAAGGAAAAGAAAAGAAAGTTGGAGAGAAACATTTGGAAAGAAAGAAGAAGAGAAAGAGGGAAGAAGAAGATAAAGAGAGGAGAAGAAGAGGAAAGTGGAAAATCATCAAGAACCAACATCAAAGCTCCGATTAATCGAGGTAAGGGTGAGAAATGTTTCTATTTGATCATTGCATGATGTTATATATGTTGGGTTGGGGTTTTGGTGTAGTTTCCATCCTTTTTCATTTAGGGCAAAAGTTGGAATAATTGGTAGACTGTGATTTAATCGGTTGGAACTGAGTAATAATATCGTAGAATAGTAGGGTAACATGTATTGATGTTGTTTGAGCTGGTTTTGATGTTTGGGAGTTGGTTGGTGGTGGGTTTGAGAAGGAGAAGACAGAACAAAATTCTGTTCTGCGCAAGTTCGCTGGCTCTCGCCAGGCGAGCTAAGGCGAAGCTTCGCCGAGTGAAGCCTAGCGCACGCTGGCGAATAATTATGATTAAGTCCCAGTGGACTTCGCTGGCGAGTTCGCCAGGTGAAGGTTGGTTAGCGAATGTTCGCCCAGCGAAAGTGCTGGCGAATCGTGGCGAACAAAGTCAGCAGCTATTGACTTTGGCTCGCTGGGGAGTCTCGCCAGGCAAAGGCCTAGCGAGTGTTCGCTGAGAGGGTTCGCCAGGCGAAGGTCCAACGAAGGTTCGCTGCGAGGCCTCGCCAGGCGAATATGGGCGAATTTGACAGCATCTTTTCTTTGTTGTGGTTTCTATGTGTTGACGATTTAGTTATTTCACATAGACTAATACCTCTACATTTTTAGTATGTATGTGATCTATTGTGATGATATGTGTTGTGGGTAGCCTACGGGCCTGAATCCTAGAATTGTGATTTGAATGTTAATTGCATCAAGTATAAATACATGTGAACATAATAGGTGATTATGTGTGTATTATTTAATGAACTTGTGAATGCTTGATGTGTATACAATTATGTGATGAGTATGCATGAGAACATTGTGAATATGTGTGCATAACTTGTAATTGTATGATTGGTATTGTGATGTGAATACCTTGATGGTTGTGATATATGTTGTATGTGCAATCATTGTGTAATTCTTGAAGAGATGAATTATTAAATGAATGAGATTAAGATGCGAGAACGGTCTTAAGTGCATTGTTGTGGTTGATTGCATATGCATCATTTAGTCAAGAGGCAATGTCTGTTAGTTTGGTGGAAACTAGTGGCTTGTCCCAAACCTAGAAGAGTGGGTTTGAAGGCTTAGAGGACGGGCCTTTGTTGTTATCGGTCTAGAAGAGTGGACCCGGTTTAATGTAAAAACCGAAAAATGATAACGGGTTATCGGTCTAGAAGAGTGGACCCGGTTTAATGTAAAAACCAAAAAATGATAACCAGAGTCGGTACCGAATTGCATGAGTTGCATTGAGTTGTTGAGTCACATTGATATATGACATATGCATGAAGAGATGCTTATGTGTGAATGATATGATTGTGGAAATGTCTGTGTATGCATGATGTGGGAATGCAATATTCATGTTGTCTATACATGTGTGGTAAATATATATGACTAAGAGGGTGAATTGTGGTGAGAAATATGGAGTTGAATTATATGATTACCTATATATATATAATCTTATGCTTTGATTATTATGGTTATATTTCTCACCCTTCTGCTGTTTTATAATGCTCTACGAGGCATTGCAGATTAGGATGCTGGAGTCTTTCTTTTGTGAAGTATAGCTTCATTTTTTTGAGTCGGACTGCTCTGATTATGTAACACCGGGTAGTTAGGCTGGTATAGTATTCTTTTGTGATATATTGCGATGTATCAGCTGATGTGGCTTTGTAATTACCTGACATGATGTATTAATCTGGATATCTTATGCGTATGTGAATTAATATTTTGGAAATGATTAAATGATTTTATCTTCCGCTTAAATTTTAATGTTGAAATGTGATTTCTAAAACCATGAAAGTGTTACATATTTTATGGAGCAAATGTTAAAGTGTTTCATTGGTGAAATTGTGATATTCTTCCTTTATACCTTATTCTAAAATTTTCACTCTGATAAATTTGTATATGCATTTATTTGGGGGTATAGAAGGGGGTGTTACAATAGTGGTATCAGAGCAGGTCGGTCCGTCCGGCCAAGTTGTTAGAGTGTTTTTCCCTGTGTGTTATTGATATGCGTGTGTTGCGTTATTAATATTGGTTGTTCTTACGTGGTTCTGTTGTTGGAATTAGTAAGATGGTTGTAGGGAGGAACGATGAAGCGATCGCAGAAGCTTTGACAAGGTTGGCGGGAGCGATTGGGCAGAATCCTCCGGCCAATGTGAATGCGGGGAATGTTGTCGAAGATGAATTTCGTGCTTTGGGGAGGTTTCAAAGGAACAATCCTCCGATTTTCAAGGGAACCCATGAGCCTGACAAAGCACATATTTGGTTGAAAGCTGTGGAGAAGATTTTTCGGGTTATGAATTGCTCAGATGCACAAAAGGTGCAGTTTGGGACTCACATGCTCGAAGAAGAAGCTGAAGATTGGTGGGGTAATACTCGCCAAAGATTTGAGGAAGATGATATTGTGATCACTTGGGATCTGTTTAGAGAGACTTTTCTGGAGAAGTATTTTCCAGAGGATGTGCGAGGGAAGATAGAGATTGAATTTCCTGAGTTAAAGCAAGGTAATTCGACGGTAGCGGAGTATGCGGCAAGATTTGAAGAGTTGATCAAATTTTGTCCTCATTACAATACTGCTAATGCCGAGAGGTCTAAGTGCCTCAATTTCGTGAACGGTTTGAGACCCGAGATTAGGCAAGCTATTGGATATCAGGAAATCAGGCGGTTTTCTGAGTTAGTGAACAAGAGCAAAATCTATGATGAAGACAGTAGGGCTCGGTCTAGCCACTACAAGAGTTTAAGTGATAAGAAAGGAAAAGGTCAATTCAGAGGAAAACCTTATGTGACTCCTACAGACAAAGGGAAGCAGATAATGGGTTATGGCAAGAGGCCAAGTGGGGGAGTTTCTACTCCGGTTAGATGCTATAACTGTGGTGAAGCGGGACATCGTGCTCCCGAATGCAAAAGTGTTGAACAGAAGTGTTTCAAGTGTGGCAAGCTAGGCCACAAGGCTCTTGAGTGTAGAAGCGGTACCGGTGTGACTTGCTACAACTGTGGTGAGAGAGGGCACATTAGTACCAAGTGTGATAAGCCTAAGAAGAATCAAGGGAGCGGAAAAGTGTTCGCTCTATCTGGATCTGAGACTGCTAGCGACGATCGATTGATCCGAGGTACGTGCTTCATTAATGGTACACCTTTGATCGCTATAATTGATACCAGAGCTACGCTGTTGCAGTGGAAATAGGATATCAAACTATTAATTAGTTTGAATCACAATTCTTAATTCACAACCGCTCTTTGATTTATCCGAAGGAAAAGGTCAAAAGAGGGAAAACCTATTTTTGCATCGTAAACACAATGCGGGGAGAGACCTAGGTAAGGGGTTGGTTAAGCTTAGGGAAGGTACTAGCACCCTAAACTTCTGTAGTACTCTACAGAAACCTTTCGTTTATTGTATGTTTTTTTATTTTTATTCATTATCTGCTTTAATATATATTGAGCTAAGGGATAGAGTGACCTAAATACCTAAGGGTTAGTCCTAAGTTTACTCGGCAAGACATCGCATCTTGTGCCTACGTATCCTGGATAGGGAATGGAATCAGAGTAATCGTAGTTCCCCTTGAAATGGAGGTTAGAAACGTCTTGACTATGGTAAAGGTTTCAATAGGGAATAAATGTATCTTAAAGACACGCTTACGTGGAGTCTTTGAAACTCTTATTTCTATGTTGAATTTGTTAATTGAAAATTTAGGTTTGAAATTAGGGATTCCACGGCGGGAAACCCTAAAACAGAGTACGACGACTCTTTGACCTAAAACTAGGGTAAAGGGTATTTTTGTCCACGGCGGGACGCCTAGGTTAATTAGGGTTTGAGACGGCTAAAACTAGGGTTATTGACTCGGCGGTCAAACAACTGGACCTAATTCCTTCGGAGGAGAAAGACGGTAAAAACATGCAAAATACGACAAATTACTATTCGGCAGAATTAAAGTGCGGAAAAATAAAGAAAGTGGTAAAAAAAGCATCGCGACGATCACTCGCGTAAATTACAAATTCCCAAAAAATGCAAAAATAAAATAACCGCGACCATGGCCTCGCGTAAATTACATCCATGGAACAAAAGTGAACAGATGAAATAATAACGAGTTGAAACAAACAAATTAACGAGGGTTAGACAAAAATGAAACGGCTAAATCACAACTTATTTCTTTTTGAGTTTTTATTGAGAAGAGGAGAGGAGAATTAATTTCATGCTTAAATGGAGAAACTATTCTAATTATTTACTAAAATTTTTAATAAAGAAACTGGTTTTAATTTTAATGAAAAAATGTCTTGAAAAAAATGTTTTAATTTTATCGAAAATAAATATTTTAAATTTTAATTAAAAAAATGTTTTAAATTTTAGTGAAAAAATTTGATTTAAATTCAACGAAAAAGGTTTTAATTTTTGTTTTAGTGAAAGAAAGGTCATTTTTTAATTTTTGTGTTAACTTAATGAAAAATGGTTTTAATTGGAAAAAAGCTTTAATTAAGAAAAACTGTTTTATTTAGAAATATGTTTTTAAATAAAAAATGGTTTAATTTTTGAAAAAAACTTTTTAGAAAGATCTTACTTTTTAAAAAACTAATTACGTTATGTTTTTTTGTTGAAATAGCTTACCTAAACTTAATTGCATTATTAATTACAAACTACATAGTTAATATAAATGAAAAAAATAAACAATTGAATAATAAAATAAAAAATGAAACGTAAATAAAAAGGCTTCTTAGACTAAAAATAAAAGAAACAAAACAAAAAGTGAAGAAGGTGGGATTTGAACTCTCAACCTCTCACACTCACAACTCCTTACACAGGGTCTCTTGCCAATTGTGCTATTTTATTCATTCAAAATAAAGTGGCACTAGAAACCCTGTAAACTAAAAGAGCGCGCCACATGATATTTTCTTGCAACAATCAAACAACTGCACAACCCGTTAGTGGTTAGTTTAAACGCAATGCAAAATGAAATGGGATGCAAGATGAAACGACTAATCTTAGGGCAAAATTTGGGGTATTACAGTTGCCCCTATTTAAATAGCTTCACCGGATGATTTGAGCGACAAAGGCTTGAGAAATCATGGTGGAGGGATTTAAATATAGATAACCGAAAATTTTGCCCTTAGATGTAGTGATATGCAATACTATGGACAAAACGAAAATAAACTATAATGTTGACAATGCCATGAATTTAGTATGGTGTGTATGATGGAATGGTAAATGCAGAGATGCAGACGACACGACGACATAGGGGACAGACGCGACGAACGAACCACACTGGAATACGACGCACTGGGTGACAGCACGACACTGGGGAATTCTAAAGTGATAGTCAACTGGTGCGAGTACGACCAATTATCACTTTAGGAAAAGGAATGGAAAGAGCAGGATCTTCAATGGAGATGGCACTGGTGAGACGGCCTCCACTGGGGGAATTTAAAAGTAATCATCAACAGGTTCAGGCGTGACCGGATGATACTCTAGAGTAAGAAAATAAAACTGTATCTGCACGACTGTAGGATCGACTAACAAGATGCTGGAGCATTGAGCAAAGAATAACATCCGAGCTTCTGTAAACTTTCCCTCGTGACAGGATCAAACGGAATTTAGGAATCCGTAGAAAATATACAGGGTAAAACCGGCTGTATGCCAAAATAAATGGTCTTAAATGGGAAACGTCCTGATAAGCTTTCTCGAGAGAGAACTGCCACTTATCGTTGGAAGGGACTTATATGCCAAACTGGATAAGCTCTCAAATAAAGAGATTGCTGCTTATCTGTGGATAATAGATTGATGGATAATATAAACTTCTTCACGTCTCAAGTCTGTGCTCCCTGGACATGATTCAGGTTCTTCTTTGTCTAAAGGATAAAATAAACGTCTTCATAATTCGAGATCGGTGCTCTCCCGAATATGATTCGGCTCCTTCTTTTACTAAAGGGTAAACAAACTTCTTCATACTTCAAGATCTGTGCTCTCCTGAATATGATTCCGCTCCTTCTTTTATTAAAGGGTAAACGAACTTCTTCATACTTCAAGATCTGTGCTCTCCTGAATATGATTCCGCTCCTTCTTTTACTAAAGGGTAAACTGAACTTCCTCATACTTCAAGATTCACACTCTCCTGAATATGATTCTGCTCCTTCTTTTACTAAAGGGTAATCTGAACTTCCTCATACTTCAAGATTCACACTCTCCTGAATATGATTCCGCTTAAACCTCCCCTTTCTTCAAAATGATACGGGAAATGGAAACCAAACTACTCGCTGGAGATGGCCATTTGCTGCAAGTCATAACGAAGATAGGATAAGCTTCTCGGGCGAGAAATGCCGCTTATTTGCAAGAGTGGCAATAATAAGCTTCTCGGGTGAGAACTGCTTGTATAGGTGGTAACAGGTAATGTAAATTGTAAAGAAAGTTGTGATGATGGCAAACATCTAGATCACTGAGTGATCGCAGGTAACATAAATTGTAAAGAAGGTCGTGATGATGGCAAACATCTAGATCACTGTAATGTAAATTGTCAAGAATGTTGTGATGATGGCAAACATCTAGATCACTGAGTGATAGCAGGTAACGTAAATTGTAAAGAAGGTCGTGATGATGGCAAACATCTAGATCACTGTAATGTAAATTGTCAAGAATGTTGTGATGATGGCAAACATCTAGATCACTGTAATGTAATAATGAGCTCTTTGTATGAGAAGATCAATTGTAGAGTGTATTGTAAAGTGTAAGGTAGGTGATAAGCTCCTCGGCTGGGAACTGTCGCTTGTTTATTGTGCAATGTAGTGATAAGCTTCTCAGGCGAGAACTGTTGCATATCTGCAAAGGATTGTAAATGCTTTTCTTGAGAGATAGTGCAAAATAAATGCACATCCAGGTATGTTCGGTGACCGACGGGACCGAAGTTCGATCTAGAATTAGGATAGAAACAACTGTCAAACAAGACTCTATTGAGGAAATGAACTCAAATAGGGATTATCTTATCCTAGCGCGGAAAGATAACGGAAATAACCGTCATCCACGAGAGTTAAACTCTGTGGGGAAACTAGAAAAAAGTAGGTATTTTATGCTTAGGGATGACGATCTACTTGGAGAGAGCGGACAAACCCAGTTACTCGGAGGTAACGACAAGGATGACGATATATAGCAAGCATGCAAATGCTAATGCGTATGCCAAAGTGTATACGAATGTGTATGTTCATGTGTATGACAATGAAATGAAAATAAGTATGTAATGCTCATGCTTATGCTTATGCTGACAAAACAGATGAGAGAAGAGACATGAGATGAAATAAACGTCTCGACAGGAATACTCGGTGACCTCTATAGAAGTACATCTATTAGAGGATAGGAATAGTTGATGGTAAGACCGAATCTGGCTTTAAAGTTAAAATTTCCCTGGGGAGAAAATCTCATGACTTCCACATGGGGATGCGATACGACTTCACTGGAGAGTATGATGCCCTGACTTCAACTGGGGATTCATGACCTCCGCATGGGGATAAGATGTCATGACTTCACGTGAGGGATTGCTATCATGAACCATAATCAGCTCAAGGACTCTTGGATCATAGACTTCCGGGGATAAAATAAACATCCGTTGTATGGGGAAGGTGTGGAGCTAGACAGCTTCATGGAGATAGTGTAGCAACTTCCTGGGAAAAGTACCTCGACTTCCTGGGGAAAAGGTATATCCGACTGGGGATAAGATATATCAAACTTCCCTGCGGAGAGTTCATCAGACTTACTGGGGAGAAATCAACAGACATTCCTGAGGACAGTATCTTGACTTCTTGGGGAAACATGGCAATCTCCTGGGGAATATTTCTGAGGAAGGTAAGGCAATTTCACCGAGGAACAAATAATTCCACTGAGAATGGGTCTTCCAAAACATATATCACTTAGAGGATACCGGGGATATCTCTCTAATCTTGAGAGTCACTGGGGATTTATCGGATGGATCCCAAAAGTGGTTTCAGCTTAAAGTCTCGCTGGGGACTATTACTGGGAAGATACTGGTATGATCTCTGTTGTCTTGGAGATTACCGACTCAGTGCAAAATGTCGTCGGCTTAAAGTCTCGCCGGGGACTGTGTCGGGTTAAAGTCTCTCTAGGGACTGTCAGTTTAAAGTCTCTCTGGGGACTGTCAGTTTAAAGTCTCTCTGGGGACTGTCAGTTTAAAGTCTCTCTGGGGACTGTGATGAGGCAATAGTTTAGGAGCCTGTTGCAACACTGAGATTTACTGGGGAATGAAGGCCGCTGTGAGTAAAATCCCTCGGGTGCACGAAGAAAAGTTGTGAAACCCCATGGTTTTGATCTTGAAGGACCTTATAGTAGTCGCCATTTGGTTCCCTTTTTTTAGAAAACACGGTGCCCCAGGATACTTGCGTTGTGAGGTATGGTCATCTCAAAAGGATTTTATAGAGAACACGGAGTCTGGTTGCCCCACTGTTTTCAAACTCTTTGAGAGATGCGTCAGGTCTCGACGTAACTGGCACAAATTAATCGTGTTACGACGAAATCTTTGAGAAATAGCTCCTTAAGAGCGTCAGACACGTGTTGGTAAGCGAACTGGGAAACTGCCTGCCCCTGTTTAGCAGGATCTTCAAGTTCCACGGGTTATGTCCATATGTAAATCTCTAAGATATCAAGCAAAGTCGTCATGCCTGAAATGCCTATCCTGAGCTTGTCAATGTACACATATATTTGTCTTGTTTTGAAAAAGATATCGCAATAACTTGTGACCGAAATCACTAGTCAGGATATAAGTTTTAATTATAATGCCAACATGAATTTTTTTTGAGCATAGCTCGTAGGAGTCAGGAAACGTGATCTTGTCGAGTATGCTTTCAACCGAAGTCCTACTTCAATTAGGTCTTTTAAAGGTTGTATCGTGGCTCGGTTCACGGTTTAAGAAACAAAAGGATAAAGGCTCAGAGTTATATTTGTACCCACCCCTTCTTCGTGATGTTCTCCAATCCTAATTCAGTTAATCGGATACGAACGCTCATATCTCAAGCGGATTTGCTATGGTCGAGAACTTATCAAGGCTTTGGACATGGCAGTCACTCACCTATTTCTAATGGCAATTGGTCACACGATTTTGTTCTTTACTAGGGATTATTTATTGTACCCTCTAGTTTTGCTTTTATTCCCTAACTTTTGCCTGGACAACGTCTTTTGATCTGACTTTGGAGTCCAGCGGGATGCCCCAGTTTTGCCTAAGTCTCCTTCATAGGTTTTGACTTAGCGGGCTCTGATCTTTTCGACTATTCTTTTATGCACAAGTCGTGTAAATCTTTTGAAAGGCTCGTGACTGCCCCACTCCTTAGGTAACCGAGGGATAATCATTGTATTGGACTTCTTAAGATGCTAAGGATAAATTCTCGAAGGTTTGCTCTTCCCTTTTTTAGAGTCTAAGTGCTCGATCGGTTTAACTGAAACCTACCCTGCCCCAGGTTAGGATGAAGGTTCTTAAAAGAAAGAAAAACTCCTACTTCAAGGCTCAAAGAGGTTAACGAGGGATTAACATCCTTATATCTCCAGTGTTTGGGATTTGAAACAATGCCTTACATCATCAGCGGGTTTCAATCGAAAGCATACGACAAGAAATCTGACGTTTTAGGTTCGTCATCCTCCCCCCAATTCTCCATCAGAACAAGAGATCGGGTAAAGTTGGCATTATGATTTATGAAAACGTTTTTTTTTTGGATGAGTGAAACGAATGGATTTATTCAAGACAAACATATGCGTTGCATTAATTAATCAAAGATAAACAAGTTCGTACATGCTAAATACGCTTAATCAAAGAGAAATGCATATAAATAAACAAATGAACTGTCAGAAAAATCCTTCTAAATGTTTATGAAATCTTGCATTCAAGAGTAACATTTTCCTTTGGCGGAGCCTCAATGGAAAGGACGTCTGGTTTATGATCACTGCGAGTCGTCATGGCTTGCCCCAGTTATGCTGGTCACATCTTCAACAGTTTTCAGTCGTTGCTTCAAAATAACTTTCCCAGATTCTTTGTTGATCCCGGTCATATCATCTTGAGGGTTACTGAAATGAGGCGAGCTAGGCCTTTGAATGATTACTGGATTCGACTGATTTGCTGAGGGGACAACACACTTTGCAGAATTTAAGCTTGACAAGCGAGGAACCCCGAGAGGTGTCTCGATCTTCGGCTGAGTATCGCTAAAAGACAACTTCTTGGTTTCTAGCAGATTTCTGACAAAGTTCTTAAGAGCATAACAATTCTCTAGATCATGGTCGGGCGCACCCTCATGAAATAAACAATGAGCGGCAGCGTTGTAACCTGCAGGTAACGGATTAGGCGGAGGACCCAAAGCACGGGTGGTAATCAGACCTTGTTGTACCAAATGGGGGTATAACTCAGTGAAAGTTATCGGAATTGGAGGACAAGGCTTATACTGCCTCTTACGGGGATAAGGAACCTGATTCTGTGATTGCTGGTGAACAGGAGCGTTGGGCACTCGTTGACTGTTGACAGGAACTTGCATGGGCGGATAACCGGAAGGTTGTTGATAAACTGGTGCTTGATGTACCAGAGCTGACTGCACAGGCTGGTATGTAGGAAACTGCTGATTGAAAGGAGGTGCAACAGTAGCTACATAAGTTTGTTGGACATATGGAAACGGATAACCTTGAACATAACTCTGCTGATGTTGCCAAGGTTGAGGAGTAGCCATTTTGCGGTTCCTCGAACGTGCAGGTCCTTTATCATGGTCGGAATTAGGAGTTTTGCACTTTGGTGGGGTAGCTCGTCGAACTGGTTGAGCACTAGGAGGCACCAAACCGGATTGAAGACCGTGAGGAGGTGCATTCTCGACAGTAACAGCTGGTTGAGGTTCCATAACGGTGTTAGTAGTCTCAAAAACAACAGTAGACTGAGCATCCACCTTCACACTAAGAGCTCGTAACATCTCCAAAATCTGCCCTACACTCCCTCGAAGATCTTCGAGTTCATGGCTGACACGGTTGATCTCTTGGTTTTGATCTTCCATCCTTTTGAAGGGTCGTATTGATGCAGAGAACTTAGGGTGACAAAACTGGAAGGTGAGAGAACCGAACATGAGAAAACGGAAGACACATGCAATGCAAGAAAACATATGGTGCTATAATGCGAATGCAAATGAAGATTTCGTGGAATTCAAACATTTACGAATGTCGCGGAATACCAAGGAAACTTTTAATTCATTGAAGACAAATTACAAATAATATTCTTGCAACCAAAATAGCTAAATAAAAGCCTAGAAAATCCTAGAGAAGCATCTTCCACAACTTCAGTGAGCAGACGGAGATCTGGAGGAAAATAAATATTCGTAGAGCCTCTTCTTCTTGTAGGATTGTATCTCATCATTCTTCGACTGAATCTGCTTTTGAAGTTCTTCGTACTTGCTGACCATCACATGGTATTTGTTCTTCCATGATTCTGCTTCGCATTGTGATTTCTTCAAAGTGATCTTCAAAGTCTCAGCTTCAGTCATGAAATACTGGACAGGTTCTTCTCTTTGAGGTAAAGGATCTTGACGAGAGTAGAGCATCTCCAACTCAATAGCTCTTCCTCGGACCCATTGAAGGTATGGTTCCATGGACACACAATTAGGCCTTCCCAAACTTTCCTTGCCTTTCCTATGCAGATGATTCCAAGAAGATAGAATCTGATCTTGAAGCTTTTTGTCGTCTTTGAAAAAGATTTTCTCCACATGAATACCTTTAGGCGGTTCCTTCAAGGGGCATCCCAACTGTCGGCGAGCTAAGACTGGATTGTAGCTAATTCCTCCATTGAAACCGAGCAAAGGCACATTGTTGAAGTTTCCACAACTATCAATGATCGATATCCCATCGTACATGCGATTATACCAATCAACATCAGAGTGAGTTAAAGCCATAGCTTTTTGCGACCAACGTTCTTGATTAGGTCTCTAGAACGGACCGGACTTGGGTAAGTGAGAAATAAACCACTTGTATAGAAATGACACACAACATGTAATCATTCCTCCACCATGAAAGTTTCGGAGATGTACTGAATGATAAGTATTACCCAATAGCGTTGGAACTGGATTTCTTCTCATGAAGGTCTTGATTGCATTAAGGTCCACAAACCCCTCAAAACTAGGAAAAAGCAGCAACCCATAAATAAGCAAGGCAAATATTGTCTCAAAGGCAAACATGTCTTTATGATCGGCATAAAATTGGGCCTTCTTAATTAGGAAGTCCCTGAGAAAACCGGAGGTCCCCCCTTTGGTGATCATATTGTTTTTGACATCGGATATCCTTAGACAAATGGCTTTAGCAATATCTCGTTCTTTAGGGTCTTCCTCCAAGAAGGGGAATGGAGACTTATCCAAGATAGGTAATCCCACCAACTGAGAGTACTCTTCTAAGGTAGGTAAAAGCTGATGATCTGGAAAGGTGAAGCAGTGATAATTTGGATCATAAAACTGTAGCAAAGTTGCAAGAAGTCCTTCGTTTACTTGAACCTTCAACAAAGACAATAGCCTTCCATATCTGTTTTGGAACTTTTCTTGATCTTGAACCAAATCCCTTAGCTTCTCCAGGACTTCCAAATTAAAACCCTTAAAAGTAAATTTCAAAGTATGCCTTCTATGGTGATCCATGGTATCCTGCAATGTTCATAAATAGAGTTTGAATTCCATGAAATCTTAATGTAATATGATGTTTTATGGATGCAATGCATGAAAACACACAAAGTCCTAGGTCAAAGGTACGTGAGCGGAGTTAAGGTCTACCCATCCCAAAAAGGAGTGTACTATAGGTTAGTCGTACCTGCAGAACAAGGTTCTAAAAAGTGCCCAAAGTCATCAGCCCATCTTTCGGATATTATCAACCTTCCGACTGACTCGGGGGTTAATAATATTCTCAAGAGAACCTCTTTTGAGTGTAGTATCGCGTAGCAACCATTGTAGGACTACTCCCACATAGTTCCCGCACTACGTCCTAAATAAGGCCGAGGTGGTGTAAAGGTACTACGGTTCCCAATATCACAGACTCCAATCGACCATGGAAAACGTTTTCACGATTACTCGTTCAACCGAACCATTTTCGAAAGGGTCTCAACTGAGCGGTGATTCTCGAATCAGCTTGGTCGGGACTCACTCCCTATAAGCCTCATCGAATATATCCCCATCCTATAATAATGTCACTAGTCCGGGCGTAGGACTTATCTCACAAGGAACAGTCCCAAATCAGAGTACAATAGATACATGCAAATGAATAGTAAAGCAAATAGTAATAAATATGAACAAATTAGGGATAACCCTCAAAAGTTAGAAGTCCCCAGTGAAGTCGCCATTTTCTGTTGCAGTGGAAATAGGATATCAAACTATTAATTAGTTTGAATCACAATTCTTAATTCACAACCGCTCTTTGATTTATCCGAAGGAAAAGGTCAAAAGAGGGAAAACCTATTTTTGCATCGTAAACACAATGCGGGGAGAGACCTAGGTAAGGGGTTGGTTAAGCTTAGGGAAGGTACTAGCACCATAAACTTCTATAGTACTCTACAGGAACCTTTCGTTTATTGTATGTTTTTTTTTTATTCATTATCTGCTTTAATATATATTGAGCTAAGGGATAGAGTGACCTAAATACCTAAGGGTTAGTCCTAAGTTTACTCGGCAAGACATCGCATCTTGTGCCTACGTATCCTGGATAGGGAATGGAATCAGAGTAATCGTAGTTCCCCTTGAAATGGAGGTTTGAAACGTCTTGACTATGGTAAAGGTTTCAATAGGGAATAAATGTATCTTAAAGACACGCTTACGTGGAGTCTTTGAAACTCTTATTTCTATGTTGAATTTGTTAATTGAAAATTTAGGGTTGAAATTAGGGATTCCACGGCGGGAAACCCTAAAACAGAGTACGACGACTCTTTGACCTAAAACTAGGGTAAAGGGTATTTTTGTCCACGGCGGGACGCCTAGGTTAATTAGGGTTTGAGACGGCTAAAACTAGGGTTATTGACTCGGCGGTCAAACAACTGGACCTAATTCCTTCGGAGGAGAAAGACGGTAAAAACATGCAAAATACGACAAATTACTATTCGGCAGAATTAAAGTGCGGAAAAATAAAGAAAGTGGTAAAAAAAGCATCGCGACGATCACTCGCGTAAATTACAAAATCCCAAAAAATGCAAAAATAAAATAACCGCGACCATGGCCTCGCGTAAATTACATCCATGGAACAAAAATGAACAAATGAAATAATAACGAGTTGAAACAAACAAATTAACGAGGGTTAGACAAAAATGAAACGGCTAAATCACAACTTATTTCTTTTTGAGTTTTTATTGAGAAGAGGAGAGGAGAATTAATTTCATGCTTAAATGGAGAAACTATTCTAATTATTTACTAAAAATTTTAATAAAGAAACTGGTTTTAATTTTAATGAAAAAATGTCTTGAAAAAAAATGTTTTAATTTTATCGAAAATAAATATTTTAAATTTTAATTAAAAAAATGTTTTAAATTTTAGTGAAAAAATTTGATTTAAATTCAACGAAAAAGGTTTTAATTTTTGTTTTAGTGAAAGAAAGGTCATTTTTTAATTTTTGTGTTAACTTAATGAAAAATGGTTTTAATTGGAAAAAAGCTTTAATTAAGAAAAACTGTTTTATTTAGAAATATGTTTTTAAATAAAAAATGGTTTAATTTTTGAAAAAAACTTTTTAGAAAGATCTTAATTTTTAAAAAACTAATTACGTTATATTTTTTTTGTTGAAATAGCTTACCTAAACTTAATTGCATTATTAATTACAAACTACATAGTTAATATAAATGAAAAAATAAACAATTGAATAATAAAATAAAAAATGAAACGTAAATAAAAAGGCTTCTTAGACTAAAAATAAAAGAAACAAAACAAAAAGTGAAGAAGGTGGGATTTGAACTCTCAACCTCTCACACTCACAACTCCTTACACAGGGTCTCTTGCCAATTGTGCTATTTTATTCATTCAAAATAAAGTGGCACTAGAAACCCTGTAAACTAAAAGAGCGCGCCACATGATATTTTCTTGCAACAATCAAACAACTGCACAACCCGTTAGTGGTTAGTTTAAACGCAATGCAAAATGAAATGGGATGCAAGATGAAACGACTAATCTTAGGGCAAAATTTGGGGTATTAAATACGCATTCTTTTATTTCTTTGGATTGTTTTAGAAGGTTGAATCTTGAGTTGTCTGTGATTGGTGGCGGTATGGTTATTGATACTCCTGCTATGGGTTCGGTAACTACACTGTATGTTTGTTTGAATTGTCCGTTGAGTATCTTCGGTAAAGATTTTGGAATTGATTTAGTGTGTCTTCACCTAGACCAACTCGATGTCATCCTTGGGATGAATTGGTTGGAATTCAACCGGGTATTTATTAACTGTTTTGACAAGACGATTATTTTTCCGGAATGGACGTTGCAAGAGATTTGTTTATGACAGCGAGACAAGTGAAAGAATCAGTGCAAGATGGAGCTAAGGTATTTATGCTTATGGCAACTTTGAGAATTGGTGGAAGTGAAGATATTGGTGCTTTAACAATTGTTAGAGATTTTCCGGAAGTATTCCCTGAAGAGATAAAGGATTTACCGTCGGAGCGAGAAGTGGAGTTTTCGATAGATTTGATTCCTGGAACTAGTCCGATATCGATGGCTCCTTATCGTATGTCGGCATCAGAATTGAAAGAGTTGAAGAGTCAACTTGAGGATTTGCTTGAAAAGAGGTTTATTCGCCCGAGCGTGTCACCGTGGGGTGCACCGGTGTTGTTGGTTAAGAAGAAAGAGGGTTCTATGAGGCTCTGTGTGGATTACAGACAGTTGAACAAGGTGACTATTAAGAATAAGTATCCACTTCCGAGGATTGATGATCTGATGGATCAGTTGGTTGGTGCAAGCGTGTTCAGCAAGATTGATTTGAGATCTGGGTATCATCAGATTCACGTGAAAGCTGAGGATATTCAGAAGACGGCCTTACGAACGAGGTATGGACACTATGAGTATTCTGTGATGCCATTTGGTGTGACTAATGCACCAGGTGTATTTATGGAGTACATGAATAGGATTTTCCATCCTTATTTAGATAAGTTTGTGGTGGTGTTTATCGACGACATCTTGGTTTATTCGAAGAGCGAAGGAGAGCATGCCGAGCATCTGAAGATTGTGTTATCTATGCTGAGAGAGAAGCAGTTGTTCGCGAAGCTTTCTAAGTGTGAATTTTGGTTGAAGGAAGTTAGTTTCCTTGGTCATGTGATTTCTAGTAGTGGTATTGCGGTCGATCCGTCGAAGGTTGAAGCAGTGTCGCAATGGGAGACTCCGAAGTCAGTTTTTGAGATCAGAAGTTTTCTTGGTTTAGCCGGTTATTATCGGAAGTTTATTGAAGGATTTGCTAAGTTATTGTTGCCGTTGACGCAGTTGACTAGGAAAGGTCAAGCCTTTGTTTGGGACGCCAAGTGTGAAGCGAGTTTTCAAGAACTTAAGCGAAGGTTGACGACAGCTCCTGTTTTGATTCTGCCAAATCCAGAAGAACCATTCGTTGTGTATTGTGATGCGTCTTTGATGAGTTTAGGAGGTGTGTTGATGCAGAATAACCAAGTTATAGCTTATGCTTCGAGGCAACTCAAAGTGCATGAGAAGAATTATCCGACGCATGACTTAGAGTTGGCCGCCGTTGTGTTCGTGTTGAAACTCTGGAGGCATTATTTATTTGGCGCAAGATTTGAAGTGTTTAGTGACCACAAGAGTTTGAGATATCTGTTTGATCAAAAGGAATTGAATGCGAGACAAAGAAGATGGCTTGAACTTTTGAAGGATTATGATTTCGGCTTGAACTATCATCCGGGTAAAGCGAATGTAGTAGCGGATGCATTGAGTCAGAAATCATTGCATATGTCGGCATTGATGGTGAAAGAGTTGGAATTGATTGAGCAATTTCGGGATTTGAGTTTGGTATGTGAGAGGACTTCTTTTGGATTTAAGTTGGGTATGTTAAAGCTTACAAGTGGTATTTTGGATGAAATTCGAGAAGGACAGAAATCGGATTTGAGCTTAGTTGATCGATTGACTTTAATCAACCAAGGCCAAGGTGGTGATTTTCGGATTGATGAGAACGGTATTATGAGATGTCGGGATCGAGTTTGTGTTCCAAATGTTGTTGAGCTGAAACAGAGTATCCTTGAGGAAGGACATCGTAGGGGATTGAGTATTCATCCGGGTGCTACTAAGATGTATCAGGATTTGAGGAAAGTATTTTGGTGGCCTAGTATGAAGAAGGATATCGCGGAATTTTTATATTCTTGTTTGACTTGCCAGAAGTCAAAGATTGAGCATCAGAAGCCATCGGGTTTGATGAAGCCGTTGTTTGTTCCTGAGTGGAAATGGGATAGTATCTCAATGGATTTTGTATCAGGTTTGCCGAGGACGCCGAGTAATTTTGAGGCTATTTGGGTTATCGTGGATAGGTTGACTAAATCTGCTCACTTTATTCCTATGCGTATGGATTACCCTTTGGAGAAGTTGGCTAAGTTGTATGTTGAGAGGATTGTGTGTCTGCATGGTATTCCGTTAAGTATTGTTTCGGATAGAGATCCGCGGTTTACTTCGAGATTTTGGGAGAGCCTGCAGAGTGCTTTGGGTACTAAGTTGCGTTTGAGTTCAGCGTATCATCCTCAGACTGATGGTCAGACGGAGAGGACGATTCAGTCGCTTGAAGATCTTTTGAGAGCTTGTGTATTGGAAAAAGGAGGAGCTTGGGATAGCTACTTGCCTTTGATTGAGTTTACCTACAACAACAGTTTCCATTCGAGTATTGGTATGGCACCATTTGAGGCGTTGTATGGTAGGCAGTGTAGGACACCATTGTGTTGGTTCGAGTCCGGAGAGAGTTCTGTTGTTGGACCCGAGTTAGTTCAACAGACTACTGATAAGATCAAGATGATTCAAGAGAAGATGAGAATTACTCAGAGTCGTCAGAAGAGTTATTATGACAAGAGGAGGAAGGAACTTGAATTTCAAGAGGGAGATCATGTGTTTCTTCGAGTCACTCCGATGACAGGTGTTGGTAGGGCACTGAAGTCGCGCAAGTTGTCGCCGCGTTTCATTGGTCCTTATCAGATTTTGCAAAGGATAGGAGAAGTGGCCTATCGTGTGGCTTTACCACCGTCGCTTGCTAATCTTCATGACGTATTCCATGTATCTCATTTGAGGAAATACATTGCGGATCCGTCTCATGTAGTCCAAGTGGATGATATGCAGGTGAGAGATAACCTGACTATTGAGACATCACCTATGCGGATTGAGGATCGGAAATTGAAGCAGCTTCGAGGTAAAGAGATTGCTTTAGTGAAGGTCGCTTGGGGAGGACCGGCTGGTGGAAATGTTACTTGGGAGCTTGAGAGTCAGATGAAAGAGTCTTATCCAGAACTGTTTGAATCAGGTAACATTTTCGAGGACGAAAATTCCTAAAGTGGGGGAGGGTTGTAACAGCCCAAATTTCATTAAATAATTAATTGTAGTAATTAATTGATTTAGTGGGACTTTTATTAAATGTTGGAAATTAATTTTTATTAATTGGTATGGATAGAAAATTAAGAAGGAATTGGAGAGGAAGGAAAATGAAGGAAATATATAATAGAGGAAGAAAGAAAAGAAAAGTTAGAAAACATTTGGAAAGAAGGAGAGAAAGAGAAGGGAAGAAGAGGAAAAGTGGAAATCATCAAGAACCAACATCAAAGCTCCGATTAATCGAGGTAAGGGTTAGAAATGTTTCTATTTTGATCATTGTATGATGTTATGTATGTTGGGTTGGGGTTTTGGTAGAGTTTCCATCATTTTCCATTTAGGGCAAAATGTTGGATAATCGGTAGATTGATGATTTAATCGGTTGAAACTGAGTAATAGTGCCGTAGAATAGTCGGGTAACATGTATTGATGTTGTTTATACTGATTTGGATGTGTAAGAGAGGGTTGATGATGGATTGATGAGGGAGAAGACAGAATGGGGTTCTGTTCTGCGCAGGTTCGCTGGCTCTCGCCAGGCGAGCGAAGGCGAAGCTTCGCCAGGCGAAGCCTAGCGAATGCTGGCGAGTAATTATGATTAAGTCCCAGTGGACTTCGCTGGCGAGTTCGCCAAGCGAAGGTGGATAGCGAAGGTTCACCCAGCGAAGGTGCTGGCGAATGATGGCAAATGAAGTCAGTAGCTACTGACTTGGGCTCGCTGGGAAGTTTCGCCAGGCGAAGCCTAGCGAGTGTTCGCTGAGGGAGTTCGCCAGGCGAAGGCCAGGCAAAGGTTCGCTGCGGGGTCTCGCCAGGCGAATGTGGGCGAGTTTGACAGCATTTTTCTTTTGCTGTGTTGATCATGTGGAGATGGTTTGGTTGTTTCACATAGGTGGATGCCTTATGATATGAATATAGATATGATCTATTGTGATAATGTGTGCTGTGGGTAGCCTACGGGCGTGAATCCTAGAATTGCGATTCAAAGGTTAATTGCATCAAGTATAAATACATGTGAACATAATAAGTGATTATGTGTGTATTATTTAATGAGTTTGCGAATGCTCGATGTGTATACAATTATGTAATGAGTATGCATGGGAACATTTTGAATATGTGTGCATAACTTATAATTGTATGATTGGTATTGCGATGTGAATACCTTGATTGTTGTGATAATTAGAGATACATGGGAATACAATGAGGAATGTATGTGTATCGTCTAATGAATTGTGAGTGCATATATGTATGCGATTGTTGTGTGAATGCATGGGAACATATGCGATATGTGTGCATTGTTGTTGAATATGATGATGTGTGAAATGAATACATTGATAAATGTTTGATATATGTTGTATGTGCAATCATGATGAAATTCTCGAAGGGGTGAATTATTCGAATGCATGGGATTAAGACGCGGGAACGGTCTTAAGTGCATTTATTGTGATTGGTTGATTGTACATGCATCATTCAGTCAAGAGGCAATGTCTGTTAGTTTCGTGGAAACTAGTGGCTTGTCCCAAACCTAGAAGGGTGGGTTTGAAGCCTAGGGGACGGGCTTGGTTGTTATCGGTCTAGAAGGGTTGACCCGGTTTAAAGTAAAAACTGAAAAATGATAACGAGTTATCGGTCTAGAAGGGTGGACCCGGTTTAGAGTGAAAACCGAAAAAAGATAACGAGAGTCGGTACCGCATAGCATTGAGTTGCATTGAATATGTTGAGTCACATTGCATGATATTGTTGTGGTACAAATGTGGTTGTGAATGATTGTGAAGTCAAGCATGAAGGGATGTGCTTGTGGATGTTCATAATGTTGATATATGTGAACGTGATATGATTATGATTATGAGAATGAAGTGTGGTGAGAAATGTGAATATGTGTTATATGATACCTATATATATATATATATATATATATATATATATATATATAATCTTATGCTTTGATTATTATGGTTATATTTCTCACCCTTCTGCTGTTTTATAATGCTCTATGAGGCATTGCAGATTAGGATGCTGGAGTCCTTTTGTGAAGTTAGTCTTCATTCTTTTGAGTCGGCTGCTCTGATATGTAACACCGAGTAGTTAGACTAGTATAGTCATTCTTTTGTGATACGTTGCGATGTATCAGCTGATGTGGTTTTGTAATCTAACTGATATGATGTATTAATCTGGATGACTTATGTGCATTTGAATTAATATTTTGGAACTGATTAAATGATGTTATCTTCCGCTTAAATTAAATGTTGAAATGTGATTTCTAAAACTACGAAAATGTTACATATTTTATGGAGCAAAAATGTTAAAGAGTTTTGTTGGTAAAATTGTGGCATTCTTCTTTTATACCTTATTATAAAAACCTTTTTTTTACTCTGATAATTTGTATGTGCTTAATTGTTTTATATGCATTAAATTGGGGTATAGAAGGGGTGTTACAAATGGTGGCGAACAAAGTTAGTAGCTATTTACTTTGGCTCGCTGGGGAGTCTCGCCAGGCGAAGGCCTAACGAGTGTTCGCTGAGAGGGTTCGCCAGGCGAAGGTCCAGCAAATGTTCGCTGCGAGGCCTCGCCAGGCGAATATGGGCGAATTTGACAACATCTTTTCTTTGTTGTGGTTTCTATGTGTTGACGATTTAGTTGTTTCACATAGACTAATACCTCTACATTTTTAGTATGTATGTGATCTATTGTGATGATATGTGTTGTGGGTAGCCTACGAGCGTGAATCCTAGAATTGTGATTTGAATGTTAATTGCATCAAGTATAAATACATGTGAACATAATAGGTGATTATGTGTGTATTATTTAATGAACTTGTGAATGCTTGATGTGTATACAATTATGTGATGAGTATGCATGAGAACATTGTGAATATGTGTGCATAACTTGTAATTGTATAATTGGTATTGTGATGTGAATACCTTGATGGTTGTGATATATGTTGTATGTGCAATCATTGTGTAATTCTTGAAGAGATGAATTATTAAATGAATGAGATTAAGATGCGAGAATGACCTTAAGTGCATTGTTGTGGTTGATTGCATATGCATCATTTAGTCAAGAGGCAATGTCTGTTAGTTTCGTGGAAACTAATGGCTTGTCCCAAACCTAGAAGAGTGGGTTTGAAGGCTTAGAGGACGAGCCTTTGTTGTTATCGGTCTAAAAGAGTGGACCCGGTTTAATGTAAAAACCGAAAAATGATAACGGTTTATCGGTCTAGAAGAGTGGACCCGGTTTAATGTAAAAACCGAAAAATGATAACGAGAGTCGGTACCGAATTGCATGAGTTGCATTGAGTTGTTGAGTCACATTGATATATGACATATGCATGAAGAGATGCTTATGTGTGAATGATATGATTGTGGAAATGTGAGTGTATGCATGATGTGGGAATGCTTTGTGAATATTCATGTTGTCTATACATGTGTGGTAAATATATATGACTAAGAGGGTGAATTGTGGTGAGAAATATGGAGTTGAATTATATGATTATATATATATATATATATATATATATATATATATATATATATATATATATATATATATATATATATATATATATATATATATATATATATATATATATATATATATATATATATATATATATATATATATATATATATATATATATATATATATATATATATATATATATATATATATAATCATATAATTCAACTCCATATTTCTCACCACAATTCACCCTCTTAGTCATATATATTTACCACACATGTATAGACAACATGAATATTCACAAAGCATTCCCACATCATGCATACACTCACATTTCCACAATCATATCATTCACACATAAGCATCTCTTCATGCATATGTCATATATCAATGTGACTCAACAACTCAATGCAACTCATGCAATTCGGTACCGACTCTCGTTATCATTTTTCGGTTTTTACATTAAACCGGGTCCACTCTTCTAGACCGATAAACCGTTATCATTTTTCGGTTTTTACATTAAACCGGGTCCACTCTTCTAGACCGATAACAACAAAGGCTCGTCCTCTAAGCCTTCAAACCCACTCTTCTAGGTTTGGGACAAGCCATTAGTTTCCACGAAACTAACAGACATTGCCTCTTGACTAAATGATGCATATGCAATCAACCACAACAATGCACTTAAGGTCATTCTCGCATCTTAATCTCATGCATTTAATAATTCATCTCTTCAAGAATTACACAATGATTGCACATACAACATATATCACAACCATCAAGGTATTCACATCACAATACCAATTATACAATTACAAGTTATGCACACATATTCACAATGTTCTCATGCATACTCATCACATAATTGTATACACATCAAGCATTCACAAGTTCATTAAATAATACACACATAATCACCTATTATGTTCACATGTATTTATACTTGATGCAATTAACATTCAAATCACAATTCTAGGATTCACGCCCGTAGGCTACCCACAACACATATCATCACAATAGATCACATACATACTAAAAATGTAGAGGTATTAGTCTATGTGAAACAACTAAATCGTCAACACATAGAAACCACAACAAAGAAAAGATGTTGTCAAATTCGCCCATATTCGCCTGGCGAGGCCTCGCAGCGAACATTTGCTGGACCTTCGCCTGGCGAACCCTCTCAGCGAAATGTACATGAGAAAAATGAGATGACCTAATGAAGGATATGTACATGAGAAAAATGAGATGCATAAGCCATAAGATTTGAATGAAAGGGTAGAAAAAATTTGGGGTATAACAGTTATAATCTTCCAATAATCTATTGTGGAATTCCTAATCCATTTCATACCACATTGCTTAGTAAATCTGTTAAATTATTTTTGTGTTATCATCTCTTGGGTTAAGCAAATTTGTATCCTACATGAATGTGCTAAACAGGAGGAATGAGAGTGAACAACAATAAGAACTTTGCTGCATGGAAGGTTTTCAATTGCAAAAAAAACATTTAGTTATTTAGGAGGAATGCTCTCATATATTTGATCCTACTATTTTGAAAATGCACCTTAAGAATTCTTCACAAAACCCGCTTCTCATACTCACACCAGTTCATTGATACCCTTCCGAGTAGTATTCTTAGCTGTGATGTTTACTCTTGAATTTATACATCACGGTCGCTGGTGACACTTGCCACAATTTGAAATACAGTTGTTAGGTTGTTGGTTCAGGAAATAGATTATTCTATTTGCTTTTCTATTCTCTCTGTAAGACATGGGTCGCTGTGAATCAGAATTACCGATTATGTTTTTGAATACTGCCATGAGAACACTACCTAAAAAATTAAGGACTTTTTGCAAACATAACAATGTTACTATTATGTACTTTTAAGTTCCTCGTTTGGTTGTGATTCTTCAAATGGAACTTCCTTTAAATAAACGGTGACAAAGACAATGAGCTAAATTATTTGAAGATTTTTAATTAAGGTGATAACGGTGGATAAATATAATGAGTTTCCCTTTGATTCTTTTAAGTGTATTACGAGTATTATTATAGTAGTTAGGAAGAAGGAGATTTTATTATTAGAAGGTTAGTTAGAAGTGGTTATGGTGGTTAGATATCTAACTTTTAACTAATTTCATTACACTAGTGACTACTTTAATATAAATTTTTATTTATTTATTGATAGTAAATTTTTATTTACTTCTTAATTCAATAACTTTGATTTTATTTTTTAAATTTAAAAATAATATAATAAATTATAATTAATAGATTAATTTTTATAAATAATATAAATAAATAGAAATAAGTATATATATTTAAATAGGATATAACATTGGTGGTCAAGAGTGTCTAAGATTGAGTAAGAGAATTTTTTTAAACCAAAATATATAAAGACAATTGTTATAATATTCTATCTAAATCTTGCCATCCCTAATTCATTTTTTTTCTCTCTCCTTAAAGTTCATTCTTTTTTAATATAATGAAAAAACAGATAATAAAGCTTTTTCTCCCCTATTTCCGCCGTACTTAAAAGTAGGCACAATTTAAGTAGTGCATGTTTTTTTACTATTAAATTTTTTAATAGTAACGGTAGTTATAAATAATTTGTATTGAAATAAAAATGACATGACATTAAATAAACTAACAATTAGTCTTCGGCAACTGTATAATCAACGCACACTATCAAATTTTAACTACTCTAATTATTATTTTATTATTATTTTATATTATTAAAATATAAAATACGAAGTCAAATTTTAGTTTTTTACAAACAACCATCATTAAATTAAAAACAACTCAAATCAAATATAAATATTTTAAATCTTACACATTACTTTGAGTCCACAAAAAATATTTTAATTTACCCATTTAATTTACCCCTCCTAAAAAATCTCTAAGTAGGCCCATCTTAATTAGGTTTATAAATAGGCGCAACTTACTTAATTTTAAATAAAGCTTCTTCTCCCCTATTTCCGCCCTACTTAATTGTATAATTAGGGTTAACAGTAGCCGCAATTTATAATGAATATGGATTATCTCCCAATTAAGAAACGAATTCATTACAATGCACCACAGCCACCGTCATTCATTCCCGACGAAATCATAGCTGAAATTTTGTGTTTGCTTCCTGTGAAAACGATCCTGCAACTCAGATGTGTGAGCAAGGCATGGAAAATCCTCATATCCGATCCAACCTTTGTCCAAAAACACTTGAAGCATTCATCACTAAACGCATACATCCTCTTCACACCACGGAAACCGAGATACCCTATGAATAGAGTTAAATTCTTCCCGGTGCTTCGTTTAGTCGAGTCGGATCCGTCCATCATTGTTTCTAACGACAATTTCCATGGATGGAGGGACCATTGTCAAGTAGTTGGTTCCTGCAACGGATTACTCTGTTTGTTTTTCCATTATCGCTATCGGAAATACTGGTTTTGTTTATGGAACCCTGCCACAAGGACACTATCGGAAAAACTAGAGATTTTTAAGGACTATGACACTCTATATGACTCTTGCAAGTTCTCTTTTGGTTGTGATATTTCAACTGGAAATTACAAAGTCGTCTCCTTAAATAAGGTTTCGGTTTGGGAAGACAACTCAATTTCAATGAAAAATCAGTTCAAAGTTTTAAGTTTGGGTGATAATTGTTGGAGAAACTTTCAATTTGGCTCTTCATTACCTGTTTGCTTGATATATCCTCTAACTGAACGGATTAATAATGGTGTGCATTTGAATGGAACTGTTAACTGGTTGGCTCTACCCAAATACATTCAACCATGCTATTCTTATGATAGCAAGTCTATTGCTAATGCACAACAGTTTGTTATTGTTTCGCTTGATCTTTCTACCGAGACATGCACACAGTTTTTGCTGCCTCCGGCTTTCAATGAGGTGCCATACATTCAGCCGATTCTTAATGTTTTGAGGGACTGCCTTTGCTTTTCATATGATTTTAAGGGAGTTGAATTGGTTATATGGCATATGAAGGAGTTTGGAGTTCAAGCGTCTTGGACTCTGTTATTTAAAATTGACTACCTTAAGATTCAAATTAAGATTCAAAGTCTTGATATTGGTACTCCTTTGTGCCCTCTATACCTTTCTAAGAATGGAGATACATTGATATTGGCAAGTTCTGAAGATGACCAAGCAGTTATCTACAATGAAAGAGAAAAGAGAGTAAAGATAATAAGAATTGCATACGAACTCAATTGGTTTTCTGCCATGGACTGCATGGAAAGTTTGGTTTCACCTTCTTTGAAGTAAGTTCTCTTTTACTTTTTCATGTTATAAATGTATAGTACTTTTTCATGTTATAAATGTATAATACTGTACAACAGAATTCTATTTGTTAGTGACACAACCTTGTTATAGGCTATAGCCTTTGGTACATGCTTGGAATTATGGCATTGTGGTTTAAGCTAGTTTCTTTCTTTGTGTACCAGTTATTTTGGTTGCAGTTTTGACCATTATCACATTTTTCGCTCGTCTTTTGTTTTGCTACTTCTAATCTAATGCATATTTTTTTGAATGATAGGAGGTCTGTAACTCCTAACATCGGATATGATAGTGAAATTGGAGAAATAGGAGGTCTGTAACTCCTAACATCGGATGATAGTGAAATTGGAGAAACAAAAGGAGATAGTGAGTAAGAGAAAGAGTCTTTCTTATCAGAGGATAGGACATAGTAATATTCATTTTGCCATTTTTTGTAGAGTTTTATTTGAGGGGTTGAACTTTGTACAATCAGTCACAATTTTACCCATTTTGAGTTTTGACTTCGATCATTAGTTATGTTAAAGTTGATATATGATATTATCAACTTATATATCATCTTATGTAAATAGTTGCTTAAATTTTTAAACTTTAGACTACAATACTGAATTCTTCTTGAATTTGTACCTCAAGATAGTAGAAGCTGTTATAAGCTTCCCATAATCTATTGTGGAATTCCTAATCCATTTCATACAACATTGCTTTGCAAATCTGCTAAACTATTTGTGTTATCATCTCTTGGGTTAAGCAAATTTGGATGCTGCATTAATTTGTCGATCATAGATGCCAATGACACTAGCCACAGTTTGAAATAAAGTTGCTAGTGAGCATTTCAGTAAGACTGATTGGCTCTTCACAAAAGAAAAATCAGAATTTGATATTCTTTGAAGGAATTAATAACAAAATCCTCACGGTTGCATTTACGGTCGTTCCTCAACCAGTCATTAATAACAAAATCCTCAACCAGTCTCCACAATATAGTTTAGTTTACTATATTTGTTCGGTTAATACCTATTTTTTCTCTGCCATTTTGGTCATTTTTCGGCACTTTTGTTCAAAAATCCTTTGATCTTTCTAACTCAAATGTCGATCTTTTCAAAGGAATTGACATTTCAATTTCAAGTCTTTGGTAGAATCGACTTTTCAAGTCTATATATAGTAATTTGATCATTTTTACTTGCATTGAGACACTTTGTTATTTTCTGACATGATTGTTTCTTTGTAGTTGTAAGGCTAGGTAAGATGTGCAACTAAAACATGATTAGTACTTCAAAATTTTGTACAAATGCTTTTATGCAAAGTAATATGAAGTTCCTTGAAATATTAGTTTCCCTTCTTTTTCTTTGGAACGTAGAAATAAAATTGGAGACAAAATAAAAAAGAACTCTTCCTTAAAACCACTTGATTGTGACCAGTTTCATTGAGAATAAGATTCATAAACAAAACAACTTTCTTTGCATAAGTATGTCATTTAAGCTAAGTACTTTTCAACCTTCTCCACCTCTTCTGTGCTCCCAATGTAAAGTGGAACACGTTGATGAATCTGTGCATAAGGTGGAAAAATTGAATAAGACTATCATCACACCATTTATCATAAACTATTAAAGATTTTAGCATGTTTTTTTAAAGCTCGGTTTCACCAGTTAAACGCGGTTCAACTAAACTGCAGTTCAACTGGGATCAAACCAATAAACTGGCCGGTTCTTGGTTCAATCGGTTCGGACTAGTTTTAAAAACTTTGACTTTTAGTGACATATAAAGTATAAATCTACACTTACTTCAGTGGGTTGAATGTCAAGTACTCTCTGATGACCATCTGAACCTTTTCCACCAGCCTGTTCAACAATGAAGCTCATTGGAGCACACTCATATAAAAGCCTAAGCTTCCCATTCTTACTTTTCTTGTCCCTAGGGTATCCATAAATGCCACCATATAACAGAGTCCTGTGAAAATCACCAACCAAACTACCAATATACCTTGCTGAATAAGGCTTGCCACTAGGACCTGGCTCCTTAAGATCATCAATATATTTCTTCAAGTTTTCATCCCACAGCTTGTAATTCCCTTCATTGAAAGAGTAGATTTTCCCTGATTTCGGTATTTGGAGATTCTCTTGAGTCAAAACGAATTCTCCGTACATTGGATCTAATGTGAATACAAACACTCCTTTTCCTATGGTAAGAACAAAGATCACTGAACTCGAATACATGCAGTAACCAGCTGCTAGAAGGTTGCTTCCTGGTTGACACACATTTACGATGCACCTTTGTTCTTCTGTGCCAAGCTGCAATCAACATATGCATTGTGTTAGGCGATATTTTAAAAACCACGACAGAGATCGAACCAGTGAGACTTTCGTTCGAATCATGATTAAATTAGTTTGAGTTCGACCATGAAGAAACATTCAATTCCAAAGTATCACTTACTGTGTTGTCATCAGAGCCATCACCAAAATCAGGAAGACACTCGTCATTGGGGCTGTAAATCCCGAAAATGGAACCAGTTGAGACTGCAGCGTCAAGATTGGATGAACCATCAAGTGGATCAAATACAACAATGTAGTTTCCTGAATAACTCTCTTCTACTGCCACTGGCACGTCCTCTTCCTCCGACGCTATTATCCCTGTCCTCCCACTTGACCTTAAGCAATTTGAGAACACCTAAACCAAAATATCGAGTATTGTGACTCGACCCGATTTAAAACAATATATAATTATAAAAAAAAACAAAACAAAAAAACGAAGGAAATATGTAATACTGATTACTGACCTCATTTGAGATAACATCGAGTTTTTTCTGGTCTTCCCCTTGAATATTTACAGCACCTTGAGTACCAGTGAGGTTAGAAATATTAGCTCTTTGAACCAAAGAAGCAATTTGCTTACATGCCAAAGAAATACTAGAAAGTACAATAGTAAGTTCTGCATCAATAATCCCTTTTTGTTCTTGCTGCAACAACCAACTAGTCAGTGTTATAATCTCATATCCACTTCTTTTCTTTGTCTCAGTAGTTGCTTCCTTCACAGCCATACATCTAACACCAGAGCCATTCACATGCTTTCTCCTTGAACTTGATAACACTGATTTTGTATCAAAGACACATAGTTGGAAGGGACAAAGACGTGAAGGAGAGTAAGGTTTTGAGAATATTAACTGAGATGATGCTGTTGCTGCTGCCATTGCAACCATGGTTACTGCAAAATTGTGGATTTTCTTGTTGTTGAGTTTTTGCAGTGTTATGTGAGTGTATTTTGCATGGATGGATTGTGTTGTAAGGCACTGATGGAAAAGAGAATATGTGAGGATGATAATCGTTTGTGATACTGGTGGCCCCACTTATCTTCTTCGTATCATTTTTTCTTTTTGTGATTGCTATTACTTGAGGATTCCCTATGGTTCTTTTCTGCCACGATGGATTTTTGTGTTTTCTTGCTTAGATGAAAAATATTGTCTCAACAACTTCAAAGGAAATTGATGTTGTGACTGAAGTGAACTGTGGAATACTAGTGTGTTAAAGACTTACTCTTGATTTTTTTATTATAAAAGAAAAAAAAGGAAATGATTTACTCTTTATTATGTAAATAGTTATGGTTTTCTTTTATATTCTAAAATTGTGTTAGGATATTATAAATAAGCATTTAAATTAAATTTAAAATAATTAAAATTAAAAAAATGAACATTTAAATGGATTTTTTAAAGCAAAAATGGCGTGTGAGCTCGCGCGTGCTGGATTAGGCTAGAGGTTACCCCACTGACGGGCACGACCCAACCCACTTCTTCGTCGGGAGGGTCCAACTTATCACATCACATGGGAACGCTCATGCATCTCTCCCACGGACTCCACGTGCCCTACCACGCGGGGACACGTCATCAGGCAACTATCCACCTCTCGAAGATTATGGGGCAGTTGACCTAGGGTGAAGACCACGTGCTTGTCTTCCTACGCAACGTAAGCCCTGACAGTTATTTGTATTGGGTCTAGCGATCCAATCCAATGCAAAGTAACCGTTGGCCCTTGTTCGCACGAAGTTTTCGCGTGAACAACCTCTGGCCTCCTAACGCAGGTTTACTTGCGGGACCGGTCAAACGAGTCCCAGAACACTTGGTTTGTAATGTACGGGAAAATGGTGGAATGATGTTGTTTGAAATAGGCTGGAAATTACTTCTAGCAAAGACTAAAATTTATATAGGGATGAATGCGTAAACAAAAAAGAGACAAAAATAACAAGACAAGACACTCTAAAGTTAATGATGTAAATTGCTTATTAAAAGGAAAACATGGACACGATCATACATTTTGTAGGAATGAAAAACTCTTTTCTCTTAACGCTTTGGTACTCAGAGTGTTTTTCTTACAATGTTACAAAAATGCGCCCCCTTAAAACGAAACTAGGCATTGCCTTAAATAGGGAGATAAAATAACTGTCATGTTGAAGTTGGTGGCGCCACGTGTTCGCCCACTACTTTTGTAACCTCCCACGTTCTCAGATTTCAAATTTGTTTCCCGCTCGAATATTTTTCCTCCTTGCATGGGCTTCTCTGTTCGTCAGTCGATCCTGTCGATCGACACCGCCTGAGTCGACCCAACAACCTTCTTCTGCCAACATCAACTCTCCTAATTTTCTTCACCATCTTTCCCCAGCCTGTCGACCCGCCATCCAGTCTTTGTGTCGCCTCTCTTTAGTCGAAACTTTCAGTCAACAAGATGCCCCCTCAAAACTCAGTTTCGACGGAATACTCTGTCGACCAAGAAATTGTGCGTTTTAGTTCTATGGAATTTCAACCGTATTTTGGTTACGACACAACAAAAAACCATTATTGTTTTTCGTCGATTCAGTCACGCGTCACCCACAGTCTGAAGTGATGATGACGCCTTTCTGTGCCACGATTTCCAAGACAAAGTTAATCATGTTGGTCACATCCCAACGTCATGGGTCTTTAAACCACCCCCACTAACTTTCTGAATCAGAAACGTTTTTCCTTTTCAACTGTACGCAACATTGCCTATAAATAGCCTATTTCACCTTTTGTTTCTCTTTTTCCACTATTCTCTCACTTCCATTTCTCTGAAAAATCCTTGTCTTCAAAGTTCTCCAACTCCCTCTCTAATGGCTTCTTCCACCACTTCCAACACTCACACCACCGGTAACAACCCTATATCATTCATTCTTTCTGAGGTTGACTCTCTCAGGTCCCTCCCAAACCCCACGTCGACTGATGAAGCGGTGGTGGCTGCATGACAACGCCAGATGGTCATCCCTTTCGCTGTTGCTGGAAAGATGCATGCTTTCCATGGGCCATATCCTGCTAACAAGTCCATCCACGAGGAGCTATAGGCATTCTTTCCTTGTTTTTTGGCCACCATCCCCCCAGCTTTCAAGAAAGGAGGTACTCTCGACTTAAAACTCATGGCACCCAAAGCCAGTGTCTCCTGGTCGATGCCTACCCCAGGCAACAAGGATTACATTTCCTAGTTAAACAAAGTCCAGAACAAACGCCAAGACCAATGGAAGACGAATGACATCTTCGACGTCATCCAGCTTTCTAGGAACACACACAGGGTCAACCCTTGTGTTTTGCTAGTTGCAATGTTCTTCTGGGAAGGTTCGACCAACACGTTCCACTTCCCTTATGGCATGTTGACACCGACTCTCTTCGATGTGGCAGCCATTACAGGTCTCTCCCCTCTGGGTGAGACATTCGACCCAACTCTAGAGACGGATTCTACCTTCGACTTCGACTGGGCTGGCTTCCAAAACTACATAGGAGATTGTTGGTGTAAGCCCTAGAGGCCAATACTTTTTGGTACTTGTATCAGATTATTCGTTTAATAATAAAAGGCATTTCTTTATTATGTTTGTCTTTCAGAATAATAAAGTCCCTAGAATAGTTAGTCTGTTTAATGAAATGTTAAGTGTGACTTAATCATGAGATCCCATTAAACATAAAGACATTATTCTTAAAATATCCGTAGTCAAGCTTTATTGCAAAGTGGGATAACATTAAAAGCATTGAGACTATTATGAAGATAGACTGATGATCACATCTCATGGATCATGGATAAAGAGTTATCAAGTCTTGACATAGGTATAAATATTAGGAGTAATATTTATACCGGATTGACCCGCTATGAGAATACTACATAGTATGTTATGCAAAGTGTCATAAGTTATTCTCATGGTGATAATGGTGTATTACCACCCTTCGACCTGAAACCACTATGGACCCTAGATGTAGAGTCGGGTGCTTTATTGCTGATCAAACATTATCCGTAACTGGATGATCATAAAGACAGTTGATGGGCACTCCACGAAGCATGCTGAGGGACATGAGTGTCCTAGATGGAATTTGCCAATCCTGCATAACAGGAGAAATGTCTAAGGGCCCAATATTGAACTGGACAAGGATGACACAGTGTATGCCTTGTGTTCAATATAGACATAGGGGCAAAAGGGTAATTGTACAAACATATATTATCACGAAAAAGGTTTTGTCAGATCACATGACATTTTCGTGACTTGGGTAGCAGTGATGTGTTGCTAGATACCGCTTACTGTTTATTATGTTAAATATATATAATTTAATATAATTACCAACGTTACGAAATCCTACAGGGCCACACACATAAGGACAGTTTGATGAGAGATAGAGAAATCAAAGGAACACCGTAAGGTACGGTGCACTTAAGTGAAAAATAGAAATTCGGATAATATAATAATAATTATTGTTATTTTATAATGGTTATAAAATAATAATAAAATAAATATATTTATTATAATAATAGTTATTATAATAATATATAATATTATTATGGATCATGTGAATTAGGGTTTTAGCCCGCAGCCCACAAGAGAGTCTATAAAAGGAACCCTTGTGATGAAGCTTTCACTTGATGCAATTTCGTTTTTGATTCTCTTTTCTCACTCAAATAATTCCGTTTGTAAGCAGCTAGCACTGTGACCGGAAGCTGTTCGTGTGGACTGAGTAGAGGCGTTGCACTTCATCAACGCTTGTGATCGCTGCATCAAAGATCTGAATCGCCACAAAGAGGTAACGATTCTATCACTGACCATGCTCATTCGTGAGGATCACTAAAGGAAAATTTTTGTTTTCCGCTGCGTTTAGATCACAATTTTCCTTCAGAGATCACCATAAAAAAGGTTTTGCTGACGTGTCAGATGAAGAGCACATTGCCTTCTTGACTCTCTGGCTATCTTACTACCTCTTATGTCCTGGATCTCTACAGATAGCCAAGAGTTACATCAGCTTGGAAATCAAAATACACGAGGGTCGATAGGGCTCTTTGGGTAAGTTGATGTTGTCTTCCCCTACCATTCTCTTGGCCCGTCGGCCTTGAGAATAAAACTTCTCCATGAAACCATCAAATCCTTGAATGTCTCAGGACCCATGTGGTTATTACAGCATTGACTCAATGTCACTTTCGAGCATCAAATGGGTTATCCCATGTTTGTGACCATGCAGCGCCTCAACAACGATCGTCCAGTCGAAGGCGTTCGACTCGCCTTGATAACTATGCAAGAGACCCCCAAACAAAACCCTTTTTATGAAGTATCTCACTATATTTGTTGAGGCAAACATCTTTTCTCCCGGCATGTCCCCTTTTGTGCAACGACGGTTTGGTCCGTCATGGTTCAGAAACCATTTCCATGGTGCTTCGCCGAAGACAACAGCCATGTTAAATTCAATATGGCAGGCGTTCTTGACTCCTACCATGTTTTCGTTTTGAATCGATACCGGGAACAATGGTTTTGGATTCATGAATTATCAGCCCAATTTGGTGGCCCAACAATTTGGTTTGAGCCAAATGCTGCCAAAGTCTTTGGTATAACACACTTCTGATATTGTATGGGCTGGTGTCGCTACTGCGAAAAAGGCCGGCGAAAGACAGAAGAGTCGTCACCGTTCGTTATTTATCCCAAAGAGATGGAAAGGAAACGATAAGAGAAAACCTACGAAAAAGGGAAAAGACAGGTCATCGCAACCAAATCTTGGGTTCGGGAGTCAGTTATGCAAGGGGAAGGTATGAGCACCCCTTACGTCTGTTGTACTCAACAGGATCCATGCTTGTTGTCTAATCTACAGGTGTAAAAACTATCTAAAGGTCGAGAAAGGGGGTGAATGGAAACAACATAGACTTGATAGGACATCGCCCCCCTATGCCTACGTATTGCCTCGTGCAATGGGAAAGTCAGAGTCAACGTAGTTCGGAAAACTATGGGTGATGAGGGGAAGGTTGCTCGCCAAGACATCACCATTTTTTATGAAGAAGTGAATTGAATTAAGTTTGTAATTCATGTTGCACTAAAGACTATGACTTGAGAGCGAATGCGTCGCATATCGCCCAAAGGGCATACGCTAAACACTCTAGACAGTTGAGAGGAAGCCCCCCAACCATCATTTCTCAAATACTTAAGGCTCGTAGCGTACACCGCTTATTATCCTTTATTAGGTGTCTTATAATGTTAAGAGATGAGAAGAGAATACACAAACTCTAAAGGGGAACTAAACCCTAATGTTATCATGCATAATGGTCCTAAAGTCGGGATTAAAAGGGGAAAATATATCCTAATGTTAGCATGCTTGGATTGAACACTTAATGTCTCTCCTACTCCCATCCTAAACGGAGGGACTAGGAATCCTAAGAGATCATGGAAAAAGACCAAGAAAACACAAGATAAATCAATCACAAAAGAAATAAAAAACTTAAACAAGTCAATGCAATAAGAGATGCAAACACGAAAATGCAAAAACAAATGCAAGAAGGATGAGATGAATTGGGAGAAGCAAGCTCCTACAACCAACGACCATCGATCATCGAGGAATGGTACGATCATAAGATGCACACACAAAGAAAAGAGGGAGAAAAAAAAGTGCTGGGCAGCAGCCGCCACAAGCACATTTCAACCATACAATTCTTTGAACAACAAGCAAAGAAAGGAAAACAATCAATGCAAAACAAACACTCGTCGCTTGAACAATATATGACATGCATTCAAGCAGAAATCGAACGTTACGTGTCAAAGAATCAAGATTAACCACTCAAGAACAGTGGAACACGTCCAAAATAATCCATATAAATGCATTATATGAATACATGAGGTTTACATGTGAGAAGAAATCAAAACATGCTTGAAAACAACCAAAAAATGCATTCTGGTACAGTGTTAATCGGTTAACGCTTTTGGTTAACCGGTTAACCACTTAAATTTTTTTAGAAATTACACTGATTAACCCGTTAACGCTATTGGTTAATCTGTTAACCACTGGTTAATCTGTTAACGTTGTACCAGAAGCAGAAAAAACAACAATGCAAAAGCACTTTCAACAATTAATCAATTATGCAATAATCCAAATGATCATGTAATCAATTATGCACGAATTTAACACCAAAAATCAGTGATAAAACATCAAGCAAACACAATCTAAGCATCAAGATCACAAAGATTAAAGATCAAAATCAACAAAATGGATCAAAAAGCATCAAAAGTCATAGATCTACATTGTGATTATCCAAATAAGCTCAAAACAAAATTAGATCTAGAATTGCCAACCTACAAAGCGAAGATTTGCTTTGGTGAGTGTTGATTCACTTGAAATGAGCAGATCCAAGTAAGAAACCCAAAGATTCTTCAAGATCCAAGAGCTTTCTTGTTGTAGGAGTGAAGATCAACCAAAATTAAGCAAAAATAATCCAAATAAGCTCTTCTAAATCAGCTTCCAAGATCAGATCCAAATCCAAACAAAAAATAAATGGAGAATTAAAGATAATATGGATGAAGGATTGAGGTTTAGCTCTAGAATTCAATGATTCCAATGAAGAATCAAAGAACTCAAGTGAGAGTTCTAATGGAGGTTTTGGAGTGAAAAAGTTGAGAGAGAATTCCAAGAGTGAGAGTGAATTTTGAAAATGAAATGAGATTATGAGGATTGATTGTGTGAGGTTTGGAGCAAATTCATTTAAATATGCTCTAGGTTAGGAGTAGAATGGTGGTTTGGAGTGTGGTTATGAAAATTGAAATGGGATTAGAAATGGAAAATTGGAGGAAATTTGAATTAATTTGAAAACTAATCAAAATTCAAAGTGGTTATAGATCCTTCTTCTGGTGTAAAATCAAATTCACAAGTGATCAAAATGGACCCCAAAAGTGGCTGCTCTTGAAAAATCACGTGCAGAGTAAAATTTGCCTTGGTTAACCGGTTAACCATTTTGGTTAACCGGTTAACGCCTTTGAAAATTTGAATTTGTTCTGATTTTTCTTTGGTTAATCGGTTAACGCCTTAAATTTTTGAATTTTGGCGCCTTTTGGAGGGAAACATGCACAATTGCTTGTTTTCACCCGTTCTGAGCCCTATCCGGCCTCTGAAACTTGCCGTTGAATATTATAACTGTGAGAATGCTTGAGATAGCCTGAATTCTGCCTCCTGAGCTAAAAATATCCTGCAAAATAAAATAAAATTGACCGCTCGATCGCCAGGAAAAATAAATGCCGGAGCCCCTGATGTTCGTTGTTTGAACCCTTGTACTAAAAGAAACTCTGAGCCACAGGAAAACCTTGATCCCCTGCCTCAAGAACAAATGCTATGATATGCAGAAATGTGAAAATGAAAATGAAACATAAGCCAAGTAAGAAAAAGGTTGGTCAAATTTTGAGGTACAACAGTTGCCCCTATTCAAACGACTTGGTCCTGAAGGGATGAAAAGCGAACAACTTTAAAAAATTCAAGGTGGAAGACGGTTGAATACCAAAGAACTCGGAAATTTGCCAACTGCAAAACAAAACTGTAGAATCGTCCATTGAAATAGAATCACCGGAGAAGACTGTATCTGATAGTTGCAAAGACAATGAGCTAACCTGAAATTCTGGCAAGCACACGATGGATGTTATCACAGAAGTTATAACATCCACTGTGACATTGACTACCGCACTTACTAAATAAATAGTAAAGGAAAGAAGTAAATAACACAATAATTGTTCACCTAGTTCAGTGTCAACAACACCTACATCTGGGGGCTACCAAGCCAGGGAGGAAATTCACTATCAGCAGAATTAATTCAGAGTCAAACAACTCAATTTTCACTCCTCACTTAAAACCTACCCAATGACACTTCTTCCTAGAGACACTCTAGACCTGAGTATACCCAATCACTCCCCTCAATCACCTCAGTGATATTAATACACAATTACAGAAGAAATATGAAGACACACTTCATACACACCTTGATCTTGCTTCACAACTTTGATCAAGTGAAACACACTCTTGCTTAACAACTTTGAGTAACACACAACTTAGAACCTACCTAACCAATGCAATCGTACAACAGACAATTGCTTGGAGTACAAGTATTCCTAAGACACAATTCACACGTGAAGAACAAACCTTCTTCACTCACAAGGACTCTTAATATGCACTCTCTAATCTTCTATTAAGAGCTGCTCTTCTAGGATTGCTCCTTCTGTTATTTATAGCAGCAGTCAGTCCTTGGGCCTTGGTGCAGAAATTAAGTTTACCCAAACTTCTCTTCAAGAATCTGCACACTTACGTGTTAGGTCAGAGACATTTTATTTCTCCAGGGCTTCTAAAATGTTTCCTGACTTCCAGCTTGAGCTTCTACAAAGTTTCCTGAATTCTAGCCTGAGCTTCCTCAATCTAAATACCAGAAAACTAAACCTGCAGCCTGATGTCATACGATCAGTGTCATGACATTCAGTATGACATCCAACTCAACTTACTTTTAGCTAGCTCTACTTACCCTGCATAATGTGTGTCATTAGTGTAGCCAACCAAAAGCACTTACAAACTCCCCCTTTGGCATTTTTTTTTGGCTAAAACACTCTGTCACTATATCAGAGTTTACAAGCAGCAGAAGTCTAACAAATCCTATTATGCAGGTAAGCTACCAACACACTAGTAGAGTTGTCTATACTCACACAATTAGCTCTCAACTTCTTAGGCTCAACCTGTCACCATCTGTTAGTCAGCACTACAGATGTCACACATGTTTGAGTAACCCTCTGGGTGGTTACTCCCCCTTAACTGATGCATCCTACATCAGCTGGGCACAACCTGCACAGCTTGCAGTCACACATAAAACATCCAAGATTTTTTGGATGTCATGATATTCAGGATGACATCCTGAGTCACATCACTTCCACAACATTACTCTCTATCACCTGTTAGCCTAGACTACAGATGTCACAATTATCTGTGGACCTTCCTATGCTACTCCCCCTGAAGAGATGCACAACATATTCGGCATTCAACCTGCAGATGCACATAATACTAGCAGCTAGCTCATACAATCTGCTAACATACACACACTCCTAATCAGTAACTAGGAGCTCACACAAGTCATACATTCATACACAACCTAGGAATTCACACATTATTGTAAGTTCTCTTGATTGGCTGCATTTTGTGACATAACATTAGGGTATGTATGCATATCATGTCTGATGTTGGTACATTCATAATATGGACTGTGGAGGGTAAGTTAAATCAACTAACTATAAGTTAAGCTGGATGTCATACTCAATGTTATGACATAGGTCGTATGACATCAAGCACAGGTTTGTTATTCTGGTAGCCAGAACTCAAGAAACAAACCAGAAGCTCAAGCTGGAATGCAGGAGACATTTTAGAAGCCCTAGGGGAACTAATATGTACCTGATTAAAGGGGAAAGCATGCAAAATACTGAAGAGAGGTTTTATTATGGATAAAACCTAATTTATGCACCAAGGCCTAAAGGACTGAAGCTACTATAAATATTCGAAGGAGCAATTCTGAACAGCAGCTCTTGACAGAAGAATAGAGAGTGCAAAGCAGAGGGTCCTTGTAAGTGAAGAAGGCTAGTCTTCACGTGTAAAGTCTATTTAGGAATACTTGTAATCCAAGTAATTGTCTGGTTGATGATTGCTTTGGTTATGTAGATTCTAGGTTGTGTCTCACTCAAAGCTGTGAAGCAAGAGTGTGTGATTTCCTTGATCAAAGTTGTGAAGCAAGATCAAGGTGTGTATGAAGTGTCTCTTCATATTGATTTATGTAATTGTTTGATATCACTGTTGTGTGATTGAGGGGGAGTGAGTGGGTATACTCAGGTCTAGAGTGTCTCTAGGTTGAAGTGTCATTGGGTAGAGATTAAGTGAGAAGTGAAAACTGGTGGTTTAACTTTGAATTGATTATGCTAATAGTGAAATTCCTCCCTGGCTTGGTAGGCCCCAGATGTAAGTGTTGTTGACACTGAACTGGGTGAATAATTATTGTGTTATTTACTGCTTTTATTTACAGTCTGATTAATAAGTGCAGTAGTCAATGTCACAGTGGATGTTATAACTTTGGTAATAACATCCATCGTGTGCCTGCCAGAATTTACAATTGGCATCAGAGCAGGCATCTTGCCTGTTTAATCTGGGTGAGATCTAGGGAAATTAAATTCTGGTACTATGGATAAAGATATATGATTCACCAATAGACCTCCAATTTTGGATGGTTCTAATTATGACTATTGGAAGCCTAGGATGATTGCATTCCTAAGATCCTTAGACAACAAAGCTTGGAGAGCTGCAAACTCTGGATGGGAACATCCTGTGAAGACTGACAAGGATGGAGCATCTGTGCAAATTCCTGAAGAAGAATGGACCAAAGAGTAAGAGGCATTGGCTCTTGGAAACTCTAAAGCATTGAATGCAGTATTCAATGGTATAGACAAAAACATCTTCAGACTGGTCCACCACTGTGAACTAGCCAAGGATGTTTGGGACACCCTCAAAACCACTCATGAGGGAACTTCCAAGGTCAAAATGTCTAGACTTCAAATGCTGACCATAAAATTTGAAAGTATAAGAATGAAGGAAGATGAGACCATTCATGAGTTTTACATGAATGTTCTTGAACTAGCAAACACCTCAGGAGCTTTGGGAGAAAAGATGACTGATGAGAAGCTTGTAAGGAAGATTCTGAGGTCATTACCTAAAATATTTGCTATGAAAGTGACAGCCATTGAAGAAGCTCAAGACATATGCCACATGAATGTGGATGAACTCATTGGTTCTCTCCAAACCTTTGAGATGGGAATGTGTGAGCAGGCTGTGGAGAAAAAGAGCAAAAGTATAGCTCTTGTCTCAAACATTGCTGATGATTCAGATGATGAAAAAGAGGAGAATCTGTTAGAAGCTATAGCCTTGATTGGAAAACAGTTCAACAAACTGGTCAAAAGGATAGATGCTAAGTCTAAACCTTATTCCAAAAGCATGTCTGCTGACAATGAGAAATCAGAAGATAAAGTTAGCCAAGGCAGAGGTGTACAGTGCCATGAGTGTGAGGGATATGGACACATTAGAAAGGAATATCCAACATACCTCAAGAAGAAGGGAAAATGCCTAACTATCACTGTTGGTGTAAGCCCTAGAGGCCAATACTTTTTGGTACTTGTATCGGATTATTCGTTTAATAATAAAAGGCATTTCTTTATTATGTTTGTCTTTCAGAATAATAAAGTCCCTAGAATAGTTAGTTTGTTTAATGAAATGTTAAGTGTGACTTATCATGAGATCCCATTAAACATAAAGACATTATTCTTAAAATATCCGTAGTCAAGCTTTATTGCAAAGTGGGATAACATTAAAAGCATTGAGACTATTATGAAGATAGACTGATGATCACATCTCATGGATCATGGATAAAGAGTTATCAAGTCTTGACATAGGTATAAATATTAGGAGTAATATTTATACCGGATTGACCCGCTATGAGAATACTACATAGTATGTTATGCAAAGTGTCATAAGTTATTCTCATGGTGATAATGGTGTATTACCACCCTTAGACCTGAAACCACTATGGACCCTAGATGTAGAGTCGGGTGCTTTATTGCTAATCAAACATTATCCGTAACTGGATGATCATAAAGACAGTTGATGGGCACTCCACGAAGCATGCTGAGGGACATGAGTGTCCTAGATGGAATTTGCCAATCCTGCATAACAGGAGAAATGTCTAAGGGCCCAATATTGAACTGGACAAGGATGACACAGTGTATGCCTTGTGTTCAATATAGACATAGGGGCAAAAGGGTAATTGTACAAACATATATTATCACGAAAAAGGTTTTGTCAGATCACATGACATTTTCGTGACTTGGGTAGCAGTGATGTGTTGCTAGATACCGCTTACTGTTTATTATGTTAAATATATAATTTAATATAATTACCAACGTTACGAAATCCTACAGGGTCACACACATAAGGACAGTTTGATGAGAGATAGAGAAATCAAAGGAACACCGTAAGGTACGGTGCACTTAAGTGAAAAATAGAAATTCGGATAATATAATAATAATTATTGTTATTTTATAATGGTTATAAAATAATAATAAAATAAATATATTTATTATAATAATAGTTATTATAATAATATATAATATTATTATGGATCATGTGAATTGGGTTTTTAGCCCGCAGCCCACAAGAGAGTCTATAAAAGGAACCCTTGTGATGAAGCTTTCACTTGATGCAATTTCGTTTTTGATTCTCTTTTCTCACT